>JAABKK020018720.1:0-19352 GCA_011634745.2 Catotricha subobsoleta
AAAATTGCATGAAAAAAAAAACATTGGAACAAGCGCCGAAAGCGACACGATACGGGATAAGTTTTCTCTAAATCGATGTATAGACGAAGAAAATAATGCCACGATAATAAACTTTAAACGAAAACGCCTAATCAAAAATTATTGTTATTAATTCGTTTGCATCGAGCCACACCAATTTCCCGCTACATCCGCCATTTCTACAAAAAAAAATTTCCCATCGTGTCTCTCATAGTCAATCGTAAAATAAAAAGTAACCTCAACCTTTCAACACATAGTGTATGCATATTCTGCATGTGGCGAATAGTTTTTTTTTTTTTTTTTGGTTGATCGAGAATATATCGCAATAATACATCTAATTTCGAACATAAATTTATTAAAACCTGTGAAACTAATAGTATGTGGACCATTAAACATGTGATGGTGTACGTGCGAAAAGTATTTTGATGAAAAATATTGTATATAAAAGTTTTGTAGTTCAGCCGCGCGTATCTACCTAATAAATATATATATTTGTAATAAATACCCCACATAATTCATGGGACCGAAAATGCCCGTGTCTCTAGTTTGTGAGTCGGATGTATCGTCGGCAATTCGTAATTCTTTATCAATAAATAATATAGCGCATAATAGTATAAATTCTGCATCATCGGATTCAAATATACAAAGTCAATTGGTTGCATCGACAAAACGTGCTTTGTTGACAAAAATCGAATACGAGGAAGTGCCCAATTTTACAAATTCCGTCCACGATCCACTCAAATCCAAGTATATTGTATTAAAACCATCATCGTCCACAAGTATTAATGGCAAAGTGACATGTAATGGTGTTTCAACCGGACCATCGGATAAATTAAATTACAGTAATAACAATACAATAGGTGAGTAAAATGATTTAAACATTTTGAAAGAGTTAAAATATAAATAAAATTGTATGTGGTTTTAATGGGGTAACATAAATAATAATAAATGGTTTCATTTTAATGTTACCGCTACTAATACATGTGATATGACCCAATTGTGTCAATTTTTACTCGATACCTCGCTTTTTTTTTTTTAGGTTCAGTTCAGTAATAAAAATGATTCTTCTTGCCACCACACCGTCGAAAAAGGTGTTTTCATTTACTAACACCAATCCAAGATTCAAGCCATTTAATATTTAATTTTATTTTTATGACTTTGTGTTTGTTTGTTTGTTTTTTTGTTTTTTTATTGTGTGTTTGGTTACGGTTAGGAATCAATAATAGACATAAAATACTATAGAGACTGGCAATATTTTATTGAAAAATGATAAACCAACAATCTATCAGCTATCAGCTATCTCTATATCTCCAAAACTTTGAACAAGTGAGATTTGCTGAATAAAAAAAAAAAAATATGTTTGAATCAATAAATCAATTTCGTTTGTTTTTCGTTTTTAATTATCCCGTTTTTCAAACATGTAAGAAACATAAAATAATTTATAAAGTGAGATTTGCTGAAGAAAAAAAAAATGGATTTTTGACACATGTTTGCCAACCATTATTTTATGACATAGCCCAGTCTTTAGTATATTTGTACGTCTATTGAATCAATTAATTCATTATCGCATTATATGACTTTTATTGTTTAATATGTTTAGAGGATGGAAAATATTAATGTAAATTAATTATATCGGCGCAACGTTTAAACAAGCATGTTTGTAAGAATATTCTCTAAATGACCCCGTGTGAATAACATAAAATTAAGTCTCGATCTGCTAAAAATTCTAATAAATATGTTTATGTTTTACGCATGCATTTCGTAAAATTACTAAAAAAAAAAAAAAAAATTACAATATTCGAACCGATTCAGTTATCGAGAAACTTTCGTTTAGTATAGAAAATAAACGGACATATGCGTTAATTACGTAATAAAACAAAAAAATAAAATAATAAAAAATGAAAGATAACAATATCGCATGCCCCCGCCGTTCGCTCTCTTTTCACTTTTGTGCATTTGTAAATATTGCGCGTGTTTTTCTTTAATTGCTATAAGCTATTGAGCTTTAATGTATAGAAAAAGAAATACGTAAACGCGGTACACGTTTTTTTTCTTTTTTTTTTGTTTCTTTAGTGTATGTATGTGTGTTTTTTTTTTTAATAAGTTCTCGAATTTTGATGATAAATCTCATTGAAATAATTTAGCGTTTCCTTTGTTTTAACGCTTAGAAATGGTTATCGTGTTATATTAATTAGAATTATTAAAACACAGTTAATAAACCTTCAGATTGCAGTGGAAAAGTGTGATCAATACTTACTTTGTTAGACTTTGGCGTGAAGAAATACGCACGATGTTTAATTTTATTATGAGAAATCGAATTGTTTCGGTATATATGTAGTTTTGCTCTTGATTAAAGCAATCATACCGCTTATATGTGGTTTTTTTTTTTTTTTTTTTTAATAAAATTAATTGAATAAATAATAAGTGCCTTATTTTACATTTTATATTCGAATAGACACATCCAATTTGGAGAAAAAAGAAGCTGAGCTTCCGACACCAAAATGCATTTTGTATCCACGTGATGAGGTGCAAATTGGATGGAAAAGTTCTGGAAGAAAATGGCAGGTTGGTGCCGGAATGATAAATGTTGGTAATACATGTTATCTCAATTCTACATTGCAAGCGTTGTTTCATGTGCCGGCATTCGCTAATTGGCTCATTTCTGATTCAAAGCATCGAGATAAATGTGAAGACAAAAGTAAGTTACATCGTGTTTAAAATTTTTGTTTTTTGTTTTTTGTTTTTTTTTTTTTTGTAAATATTTAATAATTTTGTTTTGCTTTTTAAAAAATTGTAGCTGGAATTCAAAGTGGCTGTATAATATGTTCAATGGCAAAAACTTGTTTAGCATCACAACAGAACACACAAGCAATTAAACCATATTTGGTTTATTCAAAATTACGGTTAGTGTGTAAACATTTAGTGCCTGGACAACAAGAAGACGCTCATGAATTTTTACGTTATTTAATGGAAGCTATGGAGAAAGCATATTTGACACGTTTTAAGAATAGTGCTGCATTTGATCAATTTAGTAAAGAAACAACACCGATTAATCAAATTTTAGGTGGCTATTTAAAAACTTCGGTACGATGTTTGGATTGTGGTCATGTTTCTGTCACATTTCAACATTTCGAAGATATTCTATTGGACATCCGAAAAGCGAACACAGTTGAAGAAGCCTTAGATTTATATTTTGCGCGTGAACGTCTAGAGGACATGGGCTACAAATGTGAATCGTGTAAAAAGAAGGTGTCTGCTACAAAACAATTCTCATTAGAGCGGGCACCAATAGCATTATGCATTCAACTGAAACGTTTCTCAATTGTTGGAAATAAATTGAACAAACATATTTCGATACGTCAACATTTAAATCTATCGAAATATTCATCGAAAAAATGTGCTAGCGAACAGTTGTCATATCGGCTGGTGTCCATGGTTACGCATTTAGGTGCATCACAACATTGTGGGCATTACACAGCGATTGGTTTAACTGATGCTGGTGGATACTATCAATTTGATGATAGCTGTGTGCGTCCCATAGCAATTCAAAATGTTTTAAATACAAATGCTTATATTATGATTTATGAACTTGAAACATCAACAGCAAGGCAACAATCAACACAACATTATACGGGAATAGCACGAAATACATTTGTTGATAGCAATAAATTAAATGGTAAAGATGATCGTATACGTCCATTCTTTGATAAGAGTGATTCAATGAATGGCATTAATAGCAATGCCTCAGTCACAACGCCAAAACCATTCATTGGTCCTATGTTACCACAGTGTAAAACAAATGGTAATGGCTATGAATCGACATCTACAACAACATCAACAATGGCAATTAATGAAAATGGTATTGCGAATGGTACGTCGTCGGCTGATACATCTGAAAATCTAGTTTCTAGTTCATCATTGAATAAAATTGTAAATATGTCAAATGTTGCTCACACAACAACTACCAGCAAATTGGTTAATAATCATAATCTGAATGGTATTTGTAAGCCACACTTAGGCAGTAAACTTGTAAATCCATATAAAAGAAATGAAAATAATTCAATTACCATAAAATTAACAAATCCTGCCTATCGTTTTAATGGTAATACCAATTTTACAGCAGCTGAAACTGCAACCTCCACAAAATCACCATCAATAACAAATGGTTATAATATACATAATAATCATTCTCAATTATCGAATGCGAGTGAATTAAATTGTGGAAATATACAAACTAATAATAAAGAACCAACACTGCCAAGTATGCCGAAATTAGATCTTATATCTGATACATCGGTACTTAATGAAAAGACTTCAAATAATAATAAAACCGATAGTTCAATATCCATCCCAAAAATATTACCAATAAAACATAACCAAATGAATGGTGATGATCTACATGACGATAATAAGAAAGATGTTAATAATTTAGTAACAACAAATGGTTATGTGAAACAAACTAATAAATGCCCGCAATCGATAATAAAAACAAATGGCACCGTACCATCATCAACTTCATTATCAACCGTACTTGTAACGGATAATAGTTTGCAACAGCCATCAATTAGTTTAGTTCCCTATGATGATGATTCAGAATATGAAAGTGGTACAGAATCACCACCAGTTGTTAAAACAAAAGCAGGTCTATTCCAAGTGACGAATACAAATACACCTCGAGTGATTTCAAATTTTCTTCGTACTTCTGTCGACAGCAACTCAAAATCATCAATACCAATATTAACGTCGGCTACATCGTCAACATGTACAAATTCCATACCAGTTAAACAGATCACAATGTGTAACAAAAATGGAAAACGTGATAGTAACATGGAAGATAATACAGCTGTACGGTCACCAACACCGTTTGCAGGTAATTCATCCACACTGAAACGGCACCATCAATGGAACGGTAACGAAAATGGTGATAAAAATAATGAAACAACCAGTAAATTACTGAAACTAAGTCATCTGGGTTATGGTGCATCAGTTACAAGTTGGAACGGACAAACAAGCAATCTAGAAAAAGAGGTGATTTAAATTTTTACACTTTATATTTTGTTTTGCTTTTTTAAATTGATTTTGTTGATCCCTACACACAGATCATCTAAATCGATAAATATTTATTTAAAATATATAAGAAGTTAGAATATGTAAAATACTGAAACATACGCTTAATTTGTGTGATGCTTGTTTGAGTGATGCTTATATTTTTGTGATGCTGATTATCCATAGTATGCAAATTTAAAATGGCGCTGAGCAACAAATAAAAACTAAAACTATCGTTTTTATTATTTAAATTAAATATTTAAAGTATTTTTTTTTTTTTTTGTTATAAAATGAATCTGTAAGTTTTTGTTTGTTTTGTTTGGTATTTTTTTTGTTTTTTTTTTTTACTAAAAGGGCTCGTAACTTCTACATTTTATAAACTAAACATAGATTTTATTTCTAAAACTTTATGATTTTAATAATTACTAAAAAAAAAAAAAAAACTGCTTTCTTTCCTTTAAAATTAATTGCATCATATATTCAAAACCAAAAATGAAAACAGCAGTTTCTCATAATAATTAATTTCCAATAATCTTTCAGGTAAATGAAGATCGCAAAGAAGAAATAAAACGTCAAACATTAGATTTTAATGATACCGAAATGGATCGTGGACATAAAAGGAAAGCAAAAACACAAACAAATACGGGACGTGATAATCCCGGTTATAATCCATTCCAGGAACATCAAACCCAACGGAACAGTTGGATAGTATCGAATGGTTGTGCTGGTAGTAAAAATAATAATGGTAACGTAAATAACAATAGCGGTGGCCCCGGACGTTCATTTAGTAATCACATCTATCGACAAAATCCTCATCGCCATCGACATCACAATAATAATAATAATCACAGCAATAATCATCATCGCAGTAGTAACAGTGGCAATAGTAGTGGTGGACGACACTTCAATAATAATAATAGTAATAATCATTATCGAAATTTTAAACGTAGATAAGGTAATAATACATAACATAACTAATTTACAGAATCGAAAAAACAATTCAGAAGAAACTTGAAAATTCTCTGAATTTATTTGATTTACTTAACGAAAACAATACAAACAAAAACAAAATTAAGAACATTTGAATAATGAAAATGATGACAAATGAAAGAGTTACTGAATGAAAATTATGTAGATATGTATTCCATATGTGAATCTGATGCACAAGTAAAATACCTACAAAAAGAAAAGAAAAAAATGTATAAAAATTCTTAGTGCGTATGATGATGATTTGTGTGTATTAGAATTAATATATTTGCCTAAAAAAATTGCTAAGATTTTCATCAAATCGTAAGCTATTTAAATACAAATAAAAACTAAAAAATAATAATTTTTACAAAATGAGAATTCAGATTATGGACTGATAAATATACTTACAGGCGCTTGCGCAAAAATGATTTATTTGCGAAGTCGTATTTGCAATTAAAATAATTGTAAATTAAAAGAAAAAAAGGAAAGAAAAGAAAAGAAAAGAAGAAAAAGAAGATGACAACAAATTTATAGATTTTTTTTTTAGTAATTCAAACAATATTAATAATAATAATAATATGTTTTAATATTATATTTCTTCTTTTTTTTAAAAAAAAATTGCATTTTTTTTAGAAAATCATTTTGTTTTTGTGATTTTATTATTCAATAACGGAATAAATCAATTAAAGTAGTATTTTTTTTTTTTTGTTTTATAATTTTCTATTATTTTTTTTTAGAACAAAAAGGAACTTATTGATTTTTTTGTCTTTTTTTTTGACTTTTTTTGTCTTTTTTTTTTTGAGGTGTGTTCTTGTTTTGAAAGCCATTTTTTCGGCGATTCGCAGATGTTCACCGCTATACGTAAATTTTGTGGTACAGCCTGTGTGAATCATGAGAAAATAGAGCTCATTAAATAGTAATAATAATAATAATGAAAAAAAAAACATAAAAAAACAAACAAACAAAATATTAAATTTATCTAATTAATCATATTGTCAAATTGTAATTCTTTAATAAACTTAGTAATGAAAATACATATAAAATATTATAAAAATAAAAAAAAAAAAAAATGAATGATAAATAAGAAAACCAAGTAAAACTTTTTATTATATTATTTCTTAAATAATGAATTTAATGATGTAGCAAATTAAGATTCAATGAACTTATAAACCAATAACCAATAAATAAATACCTGCACACATTTTACTCTAGTTATTTACCTTGGATTTATAAAATATTGTAAGCAATAATAAAAAAACAAAAAAAATAATTGTAAATAAAGTAACAATTTCTTCTCATTATATTAATTTGAAGTATTTTAACAGTGAAACAAGGTGTAAGAACAATTATTTCCAAAAAAAAAAAAAAAATGTATTTTGAAATATTATTGTAAAATTCATTACTATTGTCTGTGACCACCACACACACACACACACACACGATTTAAAAACATTAGACTAAATAATTGATAACTTATCGATTAGCTAGACATTTATCTGTTTGAATTGTTTGATTAGTGGTCACCAGACATGCTGCATTTATTTTCATTTTTTTGCTGGGTAATAATATGATGTACGGGATACATAAGTATTTAAATGTATATGGAAAAAATGATGCAAGAAAACTTCCGTCTGAAATTCTTAAATTATGTACTTTTCAATTTTTTTATTTTAAATTATTAATGTCATATTTATACATATATGGTCAAACCTGCGATCTGTCACGTTACACTCACCCATATTTTGGCAAATATCTTGAACAAAAAACACAAAATCCTAATCATTTTCTAATTGCCCAATATGAAAAGCTCCCAAAGACCTACATTTCGTACATACAACGTTTTTTTTTTGTATCTCTGATGGTTCCGGAGCTATAAAAGCGTTTCAAACCTCCAAACTTAGTTCGTAATTTTTTTTAACGTGACACGACACTTTTAAACGCTTTCAGATCCGTAACCATCAGCTATACGAAAAAAAAAAAACTTTTTATGTACGAAATGTAGGTCTTTGGGAGCTTTTCATATTGGGCAATTAGAAAATGATTTGGATTTTATGTTTATTTTCAAGATATTGGCCAAAATATGCGTGTGAGTGTAACGTGATAGACCGAACGAAGCCTTGACCATATGCATATTTTATGTTATATTTAATTTTTAATTTAGCCATTGTGTAGAAAAGTGAATTTCTATATGTATTTCTATATAATAATAAATGTTTATGCTTTTTGTATGACAGTAATGTTCAATCTGTAGCAATCCGACAATCATCATATAATAACAATTAAGTTCGGGGTCGATGCCATCGTTAATGATTGACCAAATAATTGCTAAATATTGCTTTGCTAGGTTTTCATTTAATTTAATATATATATATTTTTTTATTTTTTTGTTGAATTGTTAACCGATATACTTATAGATTCAGAATAATATATTTTCAAATATATATAATTCAGTGAATAAAATGGTAAAAGGTATTTATAATAGATTTTTCATTTTAATTTCTATGAATTTCATATTTTTTCATTGTACACATAATTCGCATCTCATTAATCAACAATCAAAAATTAATACCATACGCATTTACATTATAAAATAAAAAAAAAATATTACTAATTATTAAAAAGATTAAAATTTATATGAATTAATTAGATAGTTTTTATTTCCTAGACAAATTGAAAGAAAAAAAAATAATAATAAAACGTATTTTTCTTACCAACTGTCTTTAAAAGAATAAAAAAAAAATTTAAAATTGTAGTCATAAGTACAATTTAATATCATTAATTATATTATTCTGTACAGCGATTTTCGAAATAATTGAAAAGAAAACAGAAAACAAAAATATTGAGAAATAAACAATTTATAAGAAAAAAAAAAAAAAAAAAAAAATTATAAATGTAAATATGTTGAAAGTTTATAACTGACTTAACCCACACACACATACACAGCCACACAAGAAAACCTTTCAAATAAATTTAAGTACTAAATATTTTATAAGAGAATTATACAATGAAAAATTTATGAAAAAAACTAATAAATCGTATTTTGTAGTTTTCTTCATTTTTATCCAACTTTTACTTAGTTAGGGAAATAGGAAACATTAATAGTGCACTCTTTGATAAAAGCATTAACATTTGTTTCCCGAGATAAATTGAAAAATTCTGAATCCAATTCGCTGGACAGGCCGGACATTTTTTCCCTCTTCACCCTCTAAATGATTTTTGGTGAGGGAGGTGAGGGGGAAATTTTTTTTCGGCCTGTCCAGCGAATTGGATTCAGAATTTTTCAATTTATCTCGGGAAACAAATGTTCATGCTTTTATCAAAAAGTGCCACTATTAGGGTCAAATTGTGGTCATATTTCCCTAACTATGTTACACATATTTTAATCCAACAACATCAAAAAAAATGATAAAGAAAAAGAAAACAGATATTTTACTGCAAATCGTTCAGAAAAAATCAATTTAAAATTATTTTTATCATTCATTTTTTCCAATAATAATAATTTATGAAAAACATAGACATGCGGAAATATGTTCAAGTAGCATTTTTTTTTTTTAAATAATAATATAAGTACTTACACCAAAATTTGAAAAAAATGATTGAGAATAATTGCATTAATTTTCTTTGTTTTATGTTTTTTTTCTTTTCTTTTAATTCAAATAGTTTTTAAAATGGGTAATTTTAGATTCTAAAATAAAATTAGATAGATTTATTTATATTTGATTACACATTAACACACCTTTTGTACATAATGTCACCAAATATGATAATCTACATACAATATAGATTAATAATTAAAAATGTAATTAAAGAATTAAAAACAAACAAATTGAATTGGTTATTAAAACAAAAACAAAAATGAAAGAAAATGTTTAAAAGTAATAGTTTTATTTTTTTCTTTATATAATCTCATTTTTGCAGCTCTACAACAATTACGGGTTACTGTAGATTGTCGCTAGCCGACAAATTTTTTGAATTTCTTAATTTTCCATTGGCTAATTAGTAATTAATAAGCATAATCGCGATTTGTAAGAATTAGTAATGAAATCTTGAAATTTGTATTGGTCATTTTAGGGTGAGTGGAATTGTGAAATGGATTTTGATCCCCAAAATTAAAGTGGATTTATTCCCAAAAAGTCAATATAACATCTTTTTACGAATTGGCTACCCCATTCCACCAATCTCGCCCATCCAATACTATTATACACTTTTCATAGTTCCCCCGCAGCAACTCCGACAGAAATTCCTAACCTTTAAATTTAACAAAATAAAGATAAACCTCTGTAAATGGGGCACTATCCGTCGCAAGACTTTTTTTGGGGCGCCCCATTTAGACAGGTTAGAAAATGGAAAAGCTGGAAAATGGAAAATGTTTATTTGCACTATACTTTTCAGACTATTTCCTACAACTTTTAAAATCTAGGCCCCATTTACACAGGTTTATAGTTCGTCTATTATACCGTGACTACGCGAATTTCATCTTCTTCTGCGCATCGTATCAATCTCCGTATGTTAGAAAGAGAAAAAATTTAGAAAATGATGCGCAGAAGCCACCATTTTGGTCACGGTAAAATAGATGACCTATATCTGCATTAAGAAACTGTTAAATATTATAAGTTTAATTCATTATTATTAATATTATCAAACTCTAGTTGTTAATATTTTTAATTATATTTATTTAACTATGCAAATCTTCACGTTTCTCTGTTTCTACATATGTATTAGCCTCTTATCCCACATATTTGGTGGAAAATATGTAGTGTAATACTAGGGTGACCATCCATCCGGGACATTTGTCCCGTATTTTTCGGGACATTTTTTTTCTTTCGCAAATAACTCAAGAACGGTGCATTTTAGAGCATTTCTGAGAAGTGCTCACCTACGGCGGCCACTTTTCATTTTTTAATTCTGCGTCGAACGAAACCAAGAAGTCGAAAATCAGTCCACAGGCGCCCAAGTTATATCGATTTGAAATAATTACATCATTTTCAAAAATGTTCATCCTGAGATGTATATTTAAAATCGATATAACTTGGGCACCTGTGGACCGATTTTCGGCTTCCAGTCAGAACACATAATTCAAATTAAATCGTTGGCAAGTTTATTCCAAACAGACTCTGAAAATCTTTTCATGGTAATAATAATTATAATTATTATATGTAAGTCCGCTACTAACTGTAACTATAGTAATGAAAACGCAGTGATAGTCTCTATAGTCTATATAGTCCATATTATACTATATACATATTAAATATTACAGTGACTAAAATAACAGGCTGTTCCGCTCTAAAAGCTATTTGGGTAGTTCCAAATCAAAATCTCGATTGTAACTTGGCACGTAGTGGCTGAAAAATTCTCGTCGTAAAACATAAATAATTTAAAGTAAAAATGTGCATGCGTGCACACGAGGGGAGAGGAGGAGATGTATTACCCGAAAATAGTATCTTTTTTAGGTTTTGAAGCCTACCTCGAAATTTAAACAAAATAGTACCTTTTTTAGGTTTGAAAAAACTACCTTACTTCGTTTTCAAAATTACCCTGCAGATTTTCATACAGCGTGGTTTATTTCGCGGTGTGTTGGAGAAATAGAGTATCTTTTTTCACTTTTCTAAAATACGATTTTCTACGAAACGCGTGCGGCGAAAAAAAAATTTACCCTAGATTTAAATTTTACACATTTAGATGGAAATAAACTTCAATTTGAGCCAATTCATATAAAGAAAAAAAAACATCTATTAGAGGTACTCATTATATTATGTAGACGCAACTTTTCCCCATACATCATAACCTCCTCCGAGGCCCCCAAAAAAAGTTTTAGTGTAAATAAAGTATTTTTATTAAATTCACACTAAAACTTTTTTTTGGGGACTCGGAGGAGGTTATGATGTATGAGGAAAAGTTGCGTCTACATAAAATAATATGTTTTTTTTATAAGAGCCTTCAATTGGAAGTTATTTCAAAAAATACAATATGTTTTACGTAATGTTTTACTGTGTGGGGTGGCTTTAAGTACATCAAAATATTCCTACAAAATATTTTAGACACTTTGATTAATACTTGTAGTTGTAGGTACTTAACTCTTGCTTATTGTCTCAGTAAAAGAGAAAAAAAAAACAATTTTACCAAAAAAAGTTAGTCTGAACATTTCTCATTAAAATCAACTTGAAAATTTCCGGTGATATTAAAATATAAGTAAATTAAATAAATAAATTGAAAAAATAAATATAGTTATTTAAATTATTAAACAATATAATTGTACCTAATATCTGATTTTTATTCATTTATTTTTCACCAAATTTATAAATACATAAACAATAGTTGACGGCAATAAAATCCATATTGGTATCATTGTCGTGTAAATTGATAATTCTAATTGAGGATATTCAATTTTTAAACAGATCATTATTTGTGCTGCAATTTTCAGAATAACAGCAGCAATATACCTGTAAATATTTAAACAAAACAAAAATAAAATAAAATAAAATATTTGAAATATTTAATCACAATATTATAATTGATTTACCATTGATATGAAATCAGTAGTTCCTTTAATCGTTCCAAAAATCGCCATTTAGTTATAATTTTGATAATCACATAGATCAATAGAATTGCATCGAATATCCATAATGGAATGAAAACAATAAAATAATTCCACTGTGTACGAGTTTCTAGTCGTAAACATAAGCAAATACAAAACACTAAAATTATGAACCATGTAAATAGGGCTCGATGCACTAATGTCATTTTAATCGCAGAAATTTCATTTAAACATTAAATTATACATTTATGACATGTTGATTGTTGTTTGTGGATAGAAATCGTTTTAATATTCAACACAAATTTTTGATTCATTGATTTATGTAAACATGTTTCATTGTATTAAGTCATTACTTATTGTACTTTTATATCGATTTATTGCTGAAATTTATTAAATTCATGTTAATTGAAATAAAACTTAATAAGATATGTACTTTTACAATAAACAATTATAATTACTTGATTCCATATAAAATTTATTTCAACTTAATTATTTGTAAACAAAATGACAAAAGTGACAGATAATTTTTCGAAATGGCTATGTTAAGAATTGTGATGTGATGTGATGTGATGCCATATTTGTTCGAAACGTAGTTTATGTCATCTCATTTTTTTTTTTCTAAACGTAAAACAAAAGTAAATATACGTGCAATCATTTTTTCTAAACGTAAAACAAAAATAATAATATTTGTTGGTATTATTTCGTAAAATATTAAGAAGATCTATTTAAAGTAATGTCTTTGGTTGCATATGGTGCAAGTAGTGATGATGATACCGATAACGAAGACGTGGATAATGAGTTTTCATCACAAATTAAAAATATAATAAAGCCCTTGGCTGTGTCTCATGATAACATCGTTGGCACAAATATCATTACAACTGATTCAAGTATTTCCTTACAGCCATCAATTCAACCACAACGAAAAGCATTAAATCTACCGGCTCCAGCGGATGAACAGTCTTCCACTGGAAATATGATTGAGAACGACATTGATATCGAGAATGAAATCCCAACGTTATCATTTCAATTAAGTTTACCGAAACCCGCAACTATCACTAGCCAATTACTTATCGAAGAAGACGATGAATTTCTACATAAAAAAGCGATACCATCAATAATTGAAAAACCACCACCACTGCCCACAAATTTAAAACGTTCTGGTGTACGTCAAACTGTAAAAATTACGATACCGTCTTTGTCGGAATTAGATGATGGTGTTCAGGATAAGCCAATAGGTAGGTTAGTCACCGTGCCAACACATCCATCAAAACCAAGTAGTCTATTAAATTTATTACCAGCACCAAAAATTAATAGCCTATTTAGTAAAAGTGGAACATCAAGCCTTTCAAATTTCACAAATGATCGCCTAAGCAAAGTGAAAACAACAAGCATGGTACCGCATTCCGTTAGCAAAAAAGAAAATCAAAAAAAACCAACAGCTTCTAAAACATCTAAAGCATCAACATCAACATCAACTTCAGCTAATTCTTTATTGTCAGCCAATTATAATAACAGTGATGATAGCGATGAAGGCAGCGATAATGAAGATTTCTTTTCATTGAATAATAAAGATAAATTACCAGAAATAAGTGTCAATGAGATAAATGCAATGGTTGCAAAGAAAGCTGCTAAAATGGCCGAATTCTCCAATAAGTTAAAACAACCGGTTTCAAATAAAGATAGTGATGATCAAAAAATCGATAACGATGATGACTTAATAAAGAGTAATGCTGATGCTCAATTATCTGGATCAAAATTGAACTATTATCGGGAAGAAGCTGATCTTCAAGCTTTATGTGGTAGACGTGGAGCAAAACGTGCTCGCCAAGAGCCTGTTAACTTTATAGAATTATCCCATGATCAAGTGTTACCCAATAAAGATGATTGGTTAAGAAATCAATTGCAAGCAACAACTGAATATCAACCCAGAGGTCTTGTTGAAGATGATCCTGGAGCAGGCACAAAAAAGAAACATCAAATTACTTATTTAGCCTATCAAGCTAAGGCTAACGAACAGGAACTGCAAGCAATGTGGGCTGCAAACAGGCATACACGACGACAAACGCAAAGTAAATATGGTTTTTAAGTTTAGTTTATAGCATTTATAATTTTTTTTTGTTAATTAAATAAAATAATAAAACAATAATACCCCAATCTTTTATTTAAATGCAAATCTTGAGCATTTTTGTTTTTTTCAATATGCAAATTTTCAATATGTCGAATTTAATTTTTTTTTTAAGTTTACGAAAGCGAAAGTGGCGGAAGGTTCCAAAATCAAATTTCGCCAAGAGGAGATATGTGGTCGAAATAAAGATTAAGTTAAAACTTAAAATAACAAAAATATTTTAATAATCCATGTTTAGCGTGTGTATGTAAAGTACGATTGCTTAGTATGCGATTATCTTATGTTATGACACTATGATCTTATGCGATCATTTAAGCGTATATCCAATATTGTTATGAAAAAACAGCCTAATTTTTATTTTCAATTTATACTGCAACTCTCAAGCAGACGTGCGCACGGGGGGCGTGGGGGGTGTATTACACCCCCCCCCCCTTAGTTTTGAGAGAAGTTTTTTTTTTGAGATCGATTTTGCAATCGTCGACGATAATTTGGAGAAAATAGTATCTTTTTTCACTTTTTCAAAATTCAGCTAAGGGTAAGCCTTTTTTTTTTGAGGCGGTTTTGCAATCGTCGACGATAATTTACTGGCTGAAAAAAAAAAAAAAAATTTTTTAGCAAATGCCCCCCCGGCACAAATTCAAAGCGTGCGCACCTCTGCTCTCAAGTAACTACTGTGTAAATCTGCGTCTCTTCAAAATATATAGGTTTTGGTTTCGATTCGATTAGTAAATCCAGTGCTGACGTAAAGCATAGTCTACACAGGCCACACAGCCTAAAGCGCCAAATTTTAGGGGCACCCAAATCGATGATTAGAGCGAAAAAAAGAATTTATGTACAAACTTTAAATTGCTAAGGAAAGCGAAGATTGAAATGTTTAGCTACGGGTAAGTGGCGCGATAATTTGATTCTGCAGTTAAAGATAAGGGGCGCGACTCTGTTTTTATATCTTAAGCAAATATGAATTATTCAAAAGAAATTCAAATATGCCCAGAGCGCCATCAAACCATACGCAGGCACTAAATAAATCCAGAGAAAATTGGAAAAATGGTTTTTTTTGATGTCAAATAAAATAAAACATTAGTACCTACTACAGAGGTAACCTAAATACGCGTTTAGTCTGGTCTGTACGAACGAAATGTGCGCTGCCAAAGAAATGAAGCGTGGTACTTACATGTACCCTGCCAGATATTTACAATAAGAGATGCCCTTTTAATTTTATTAAGAACGCAGGTTTGAGAGCGGAGCAAATAAACTTGTAAATAAAACACTCCCTGTACACGCTACACGCTACATGCTCACGCCATGCTACGAAATGGTTGGACATATACGATAATAGGCAAATGATGAAATAAAATTTGGAGGATTCCCGTACAGATTTTGGAGTTGGAGCAAATTCTGTTTTTAAAGCTTAACCGAATACGTAAAAATTAATTAATTAATCATTTTTTTTTTTTTTTTTATTAGATTCATATTCAATTTTTAATATTTTAATTTATATCTAGATATGTTGTCAGATATATTTTCAAAATATCTAGATAAGTATCTGTCTAATTACTTTTAGATAATTTTTCGAGTATCTAACTGGAGGAGTATCTAGATACAATTTTTTGGTATCTGTGCGAACACTGGGTACACTGCATTTTGTCCACTTTTGATATGGCTAAACTAGGAGTGGATGGGAAGTGTTACCAATACCAATTTTAACAATAATTTATAATATGTGATAAAAAAGCATTTTTAATGGAACGCGAAGCAACACAAATCGATTTAGCGAAAACGTTGGTTGTAGATGGGGCTTAACGTTTCGATAATTGTAATTTTGACAGCTGCAATCTTTTATTTAATTTTTTTTTTTTATTTAGAAAATATATTATCACTTCTACGTTGTTTTTTTTCTTCTTTTCTTTATATTGTTTATCACTGCCTGTGACGATAGTGTCAGGTATGAGATAATTTAATAATATTTTTATAATTTAATAGTTCATTTAACAATTATAATCAGATTACGTTAATTTAATTCGTTCATAAACATCATCAGGCATTACGTTTTAAATAACGAAAAACCTAGTATATCAAATTAATATAATACAACATGGCAACAATAAAGTATGCAAAATTGTTACATCCAAAAAATTCTCTAAATATTTTGTGGAATATTACATCGAAACGACTTAGTTCACATTTTACATATCTACCGGATGAAAGTAGTCCTATTGAGGGCCCCAAAGCAAAAATGAATATGTTTCAAGCAATTAATAATGCATTAGATATTGCTTTACGTGACGATGAATCGGCAATAATATTTGGTGAGGATGTTGGTTTTGGTGGAGTTTTTAGATGTACCTTAAATTTACAAGTAGGTTTTAACCGTATAAGATTTTCGATGTAAATTAATAGTTAATTTTGAATTTTATTTTTACTGTGGCCACCAAAACAGAATAAATACGGAAAAGATCGAGTTTTTAATACACCTTTATGTGAACAAGGTATCGCTGGTTTTGGTATTGGTGTTGCTAATACAGGTGCTACAGCAATAGCAGAAATTCAATTTGCTGATTATATATTTCCAGCATTCGATCAAGTAAGTTTACTCAAATGAGTAAATGGTAAATACTTACTTGTTAAATATTTTTTTTTTTTTTTTTTTAATAAATTTAGATCGTAAATGAAGCAGCAAAATGCCGTTATAGAAGTGGAAATTTATTTGATTGTGGTTCATTAACAATTCGAGCACCATGTGGTGCTGTTGGTCATGGCGCACTCTATCATTCACAAAGTCCAGAAGCCTACTTTTCACATACACCAGGTGCGTACGTATACCGATACCGAATACTGTACTGAGTAATAAATAATATTTGTTCTATCGATTTGTATTCATTTTCGTTTTGCAGGACTAAAAGTAGTAGTGCCAAGAGGACCAAATAAAGCTAAAGGCTTACTACTATCGTGTATTAAAGATAAAGTAATGATATTTATGATGAATTCCTTTTTCTTATATAAATATATTTAGTTTTATTTATTTGTAAATATGTATTACATATTTATATTTAGGATCCTTGTATTGTATTTGAACCAAAAACGCTATATCGAGCAGCTGTTGAAAATGTTCCAGAAGAAAGTTTTGAATGTCCAATCGGTAAAGCTGATATATTACGTGCTGGTAATGATGTAACTATGATTGGCTGGGGTACACAAGTCCATGTTCTAATGGAAGTTGCAAATTTAGCTAAAGAAAAATTGAATGTTAACTGTGAAGTAATTGATTTAGTATCTATTTTGCCATGGGATAAAGATACTGTTTGCGATGTTAGTATATAAAATAGTTAACATTATGAAATTTCTCAAATATTTTTTTGTCATATGATTCTTATAATTGTAGTCAGCAAAGAAAACAGGGAGAATTTTAATTGCCCATGAAGCACCATTAACAAGTGGCTTTGGAGCAGAAATTGCAGCTACAATTCAAGTAAATTTCAATTAATATATTTGAACCGATGAGAATGAGAGTTGTATAAAAAAATCTTTCAAATTTTTGCAAACCCAATGATTTCGCTGAACATGTTAACAAACATAAATCGGCCATATGTCATGGACATTTTTATATAAAATATCGTATAACACAGTTTATGACAATTTGCATTAAAATGTGAATGTGATTTACACCACTCTCATTCTATCCAACTCAATTATTAAGCAATAATAATAATAATAAATTCATCTTACCATTATTTTATTAGGAGGAATGTTTTCTTTACCTTGAAGCACCAGTACAACGTGTCACAGGATGGGATACGCCTTTTCCACATGTTTTTGAACCATTTTATTTACCAGACAAACATCGTTGCCTTGCAGCTGTTAAAAAATTGAGAGACTATTAGTTATTGAAAGATTATTGATTTTATTGTGTATAAATGTAATTATTAGCAAATCATATAAAATATTTTATATTTTCCTATAAATTCAAAGTAACGGATTCATTTTATTATACTAAATTTAAAAAAAGTATTTATACATATTTATATTGAATGTTTGAAATATATTGTAAGTGCATATGAAAATATATTTTTTTTATTAAATTGTTTAAAACATTTCTTTGTTTTATTTGCATTACTTTTCATTACTATTATTTAGGTAGGACTCAGCATCATCCAGTGAACTTTGGGGTACAAATTGATTTTCGTTAATGATCCGAAACATTTTTCAATTGGATAATTTATTTTTCTTCAAAATACATTTCTAATATATCGTAGCTAGGGAAATTTGACCACAATTTATCCTTAATAGTGCACTTTTACATAGAAGCATGAAAATTTGTTTCCCGCTAAAGTGAAAAAGACTGAAACCAATTCGCCAAACAGGCCGGAAAATTATGCCCCTTTCGCGCCTTCACCTTTCCAACAATTAGGGGATGATGGGGTGCAACATTTCCTGGCTTGTCCGGCGAATTGGATTCAGAATTTTTCAATTTAGCGAAAAAAAAATGTTCATGCTTTTATGTAAAAGTGCACTACTAATGTTCCCTATTTCCCTATAACTATAATAAGTGCGTTGTTCACAAAAGCAGCAAGTACCTACATTAAGTAGTAGGGTGGATCGACTTTTTGTAAGACCCCCGGTACCACTGTTTTCTGAGTTGCATTTTGTCTCAAGATTACCGTC
>JAABKK020018731.1:0-19348 GCA_011634745.2 Catotricha subobsoleta
CCTTTGGATTTTGTCGCCCCTCTGTAAAATTCGCCGTACTCAAAAATAGACGTGAGTACGCTATCAAACCGGCTCTGGTCTCAAAATAATTTAATTGAAAAAGATTTTTAAAAAAACTAAAAACTAATTTAAATAGCAACAAAATACAATGTCTAAGGATCTTAATTTCCTGAGATATCATAATACTAAAATGAAATGCAAGATCATTAGCAATCAATAACAATCACTTTTCAAAAAAGGAAATATTAGCATATTTATCTATAAACGAACAACTGGGGCGTAATTTTGAAAAAGTAAGATATTTTATACCGCCAAAATTTTTCATAAACGGAAATATTATTATTCCGATTGACTTTACATAAAACTTCGTACGGAATTTTGCTAATTCCGCATACGAACAATCTTCGCGGTAGGTATAAATTATTTTTTTACCAAAACAATTGCGAAAAACAAACCTATTTCCCCCCAAAACCAAGATAAACCGCGAGAAATATCGCGCTGTATGCAAATCGAATTTTGGAAATCAAGATAAGGTATTTTTTTTCAAACTAATAAAACTTACTATGGGAATTCCTATAGTGCGATTGTACGATGTTATAGAGATTCTAGAAAGTTCAGGAGGGAGTATTCGCAATTATACTAATTGTCAATTAACAATTGTGCCAAACACTGCTGCAGGATGGATTAATTTAAAAATGTTCTGAAGAAAATTTTAATTATCTATTTAAAATAGGAATGAAATTATTATATTTCAATGGAACTTTTCCGAATTTTCGTGTTTACATCACAACCCAAAATATGTTAGTAACATTTATTTACATTTAAAACTAAAAATGCTTTGATAAACTGACGAACACTGCACTTATGAATGTGAAAAATGTTGATACTGCTAAAGCTAATATTGGGATTTAGAGCTAAATTCAATTTTCTCTGGCATTTTTTTTTTACTTCCAATAAACATAGACTTATATTTCGATGGAATGTTAGGTAAACCCAAATAAAATTAAGCTGTCATCACCTAAATGAACTAAATTTACAATTGATCTTGAGACTGAAATAATACGTTTTTAATAATTTTATATATAAAAAAAAAATACAAAACTATTAAAATTGGATTAGTTTCCAATTTATTTATATGCGCTACATGTAAGTTGTATACGAGTCCTGTCTCCATGCGGCCACTAGTTCCCGAGATTAGAGGGAACAGACAACAAAAAAGAAAAAGAAAAAAGTTACCTTTGACCTTTTGGGGTCAATATTAGTTTCCGTAACTCTACAACATAGTATAAGTATTATCCTTATCCATCCATTAACTTCTGAGAAAAATAAAAAATATTTGACCTTTGTCCCTTGCCCATGACCTTTCACCATGACTTTTGACGTTTTAGGATTAAACACTCACCCGCTCACCCTAGAACGTAGTATAAGTATCATCTCCATCCGTTCAGATTAGGGGGGTCAGGGGGGATAAGTTAACAAAAAAAATCAAATAATGCATTTCATGTTTCCCATGTAGTGCATATAATAATGGTTTAAATTATAAAAATATTGACATACCTTGTAATGGTATTAAATTCATACCATACAAGAGTTTCTACGGTTTATTTTCGAATTTTCAAATAACCATTAAACGATATGATTTTTTTTTCACGATGGAAGGTTTTGTTAAAAAAAAATCATTGACTTAATTCAAAGCAACCATTATAACCATATGTTTCAAACCAAAAATGATAAATAAGACAAATATCAATATAAATGTATTACTAATTTCTAAGTATAAGTATAGTAATAAATCAAAATCTATATTATTCGAAATTTATATTATCCAATTTTTATATTACATACACTATGAATGTATAAATTACAGGGAGTCAAACCATTGTTATTTTCGTTCCGGGTTCTAACCCACTTTTATGATTGTTCTTCCTGTTTCAGGTTCGGTTCCGGAACAAATAAATGTGGTTCGAATCGGCTGCAACAGATTAATTTTTTTTTACAAATTCTTGAGCCCGAGCCCGAACCTGCATATACTGCGTTCCGTGCTTCGATTCTGGTACGAACACATGGTACTATGACTAACAAGGTAGGATATTCGCGTGTTCAAAATTCGTTCTGTTCTGCGCATCTCCATACACACTTTACGTGCATCATATACAGTAACTGGTGAACAACTGACTGGTGAACAAAGAGAAGTCTCTCTATTTCACAAAGAGAAATATGCGCAATATCCTACCTCTTAAGTCATAGTACCATGGTACGAACTCATATTTTGGAGTGGTTCCGGATTCTATAGTTCGTTTTGTTAGCAGCGAATCATGAGGATACCGATTAATACGTTCTTCCACTTCTAAATTAAGCAAATAATTTTTATTATTTTTAAAATAAACATTTCTAAATTGTGAAATTTATCTAAACTTTAACCCTTAGAAAAAAAATCATATTGCTATATAATCACAGAGCGTATATACATTATTACAGTTCTCTCAATAATAAAAGTGAAAACATGTAGGTACTTTCTTACTCTCTCGATAATAAAAGAGAAATCAGGAACATTCGATTATATGAAAACGAACACTCTCACTCACATGCAATCTTATTAATGAACCATCAATATTACGCCTAGGCTTCCATCGGTTTCTCTTTTATTTTCGAGAAACCTGTATGTAGTCACTTTGTCTGTTCTTATAAAATTCTTATTTATTTTCTCGTCAATAACTGTATCTCCATTACATCATATTCAAAAATTGTATATTCAAAATTTTAATATAAACAACAAAAAAAAAACAAAATAATAAATAAATAAAATAACAATAGTGACTAATTCAAAAGTATTTTGTTAACCCATTAAAGCTGCACCCATTTCTAATCTAAAAGCATCACACCGTTCGAAATTTTTCAGAATAATTTTTATTCCTTTTATAATTTTATTATAATCATAAAAGCTATACACAAATAAAATACATTCGCTAAATTCTGATAGCCTAGTACATTTCGTGAAATTTGTCCACTAACGTTTTTCTCAGAATGTTTTTGTTTTATTATTCGCATTCTTTTGTGGTGTTAGATCAAATTAATCAATAAAATAAAAAAAACAAATAAAAAAAATGCAAAACTTAATTCAATTTAGTTTTTTTTTTCTTTTTTTCATTTTTTTTGGAAAATCATCATTAAATAAAGCTTGAAATAAGAAATTTACGACCTAACGACGTCAAAAAAACAAGTATGTGATCTCATGATTTCGTTTTCTATAAAGATCGGAAATGTTACGATCATAATCGCAATGTGTCTTTAACTTTAGAGAAGTGAAGCTGTTTTATTATTTAAAAATATAATTTAAGCTAATAAATTTTATTTTGTGCTTTAAGAAGTGTTTCAAACACAAGTGGCGATATAAAGGATTTACATTTTGTTAATTATTATAGCAAATATACAAAAAAAAATAATCTTATTAAAAATGAAAGTGTTTGCAATTGTCGTTATGGTAAGTTAATTTAATATTTGTTACTAAGAATAAAAGAAATAGAAAAGAATAATAAAATATTTATTAAATTTTGAGACATTAGAAGAGAATTGTGTACAAAAATCAGTTTTTTTATTTTCAATTTAATGTTGATTTTTTTTTTGTGTTATTGGCTTTTAAACTGCAATATATTTAATGGGAGCTGTTGAATGCCAAACAATTTTTTTTTTTTTTATAAATTATCTTTAGTGCATTAGGCGTGTTCGATTAATAATCCAAGATAAGTTTGGATAATTCGACGAGTTAAAAGTTTTCTATTTGGGTAGAATTAAATAAAGTTATCGCTCTCATTGAATATGTTAACTTTAAGTAATCCAAAATCAACCCAAAATTGAAACCAAATCAATGACTCATCCAAATATATGAATTTTAAGTCGTCGAAAGTCATCCAAACTTATCTTGGATTATTAATCGAACACGCCTATTGAATATATTTTGAAATTAATTAGATTTATTTCACGAATAATTCCTATTTTTCGCATAAAATGGGAAATAAAAGTAGCTTAAAGAAAAAAACTAACTATAATACTATCTATAGTGCCTGATCACCCTGCCAAAAGAAATTTTTGAGTATTTTAAGTAAAGTGTATGATTAGGATCGTGGCCGGCCGCTGGATTTGCAAAGAGATTGCCGAAAAAGTTTATACACGTAAAAAAAAGAAAAACAAAATAGGTGCAGCAGATCTTAACTTTTTTCATACTAAAAAAATAAAGCTGTTGCAGCTTTTTGCACATAAATCCTTTTTTGTGTGAACACCACTTAGAATAGGTTTATTATTTGACTATTCATCGGACAGTATATTATTTTTTAATTGCTTCAATTGACTTTTTATTTTTATTGGAGGAAACATGCGCTTATTTAATTTATTGGGATTAAAGTTTGCTGTATAGTATTTGATCGCCTCAAAAAACAAAAGTACCGCCTAAAATACAAAACTGATTGCCGAAGACAATTTTTCCGTTACTAAGGGCAATTTAATCGAATATAATATTTTATTGAATTATTTTGGTTCCCCCCCGCTCGGCCATCTTTGTCAAAATCAACAAAAAAAATATAATTTCGACGGTTTAAATAAGACTTGAACGGAAATTTTGTTATTTTAGGCGATCAATTTTTGTTTTTCAGGCGATCATTTAAATGTGTACCATTTTTAAATTACTAAATAAATAAATTTCTAATAAACCATCGATAATCAGTTCTATATAAAATTGATGTTGGAAAATAGCGTAGACATCGATTTCGATATATATTGTTTACCCCTCTGGCTTCTCGACTACTTATCGATTGTATATCGATGATCTCACAACTTTATCAATTCGATATATATGGTCTCCGGATATCACGATTTTGGAGCGATATAGATATGGTCTCTATTTTCCATATCGATGGTTTTTAGGGAATATATAATACAAGAATCTAAATATTGTTCTTGTTATTGTTCTTGCTTTTAAAACCAGTCAAGTCATTTTGCTTGAAATAAAATTGTAATTATATATATTTTTCATTGCTATTTTGTTCAATTTAAAAAAAAAGAAGAAAATATATTTAATTGTGTTTTTCACTACCTTAAAATTTAAAGTTGAAACATTTCAACTTTTTACCGAACACACGTTACCTCATCGAGAAAATTAACCTTTGATTCGCAAACTCTGGCATCGACTAGTTTATATACATTTCAAATTTGTATCGCGCACTTTACCACAAATTAAGAGTTAAAACAAAATTTAGCACCAAATATGTACAGAAATGAGATAATAATTAAACCCACAAATATATAATAAATAAGCAACAAGGTCTATTTTGTGAATCCTTCACCTTAATTATTTTCTCAAGTAAGTATTTGCAGGACTAACAGATTATACGAAGAAATAAAATTAGTTTTACCGAAATTTTAAAAAGTAAATTATTCATTTTTGTACAGAGAAACTTCCGCATATATATAATTTATTATGAGTATAACTGTTAAAAGATTCGATTTCTTAAGAACAGACACACAGTTTAATATTTATTTCACATTAATTCTTCGCAATCGAACATTTTACATCTGCATGCTATAGATTTACGACCAATAAAACAATATTTGCCTTCGTGGTATAAATTTAATTACAGTTTGATAATAGAGATTTTTTTTTACCTGCAGACACGTGCTGAATGTAAATGGATATTCATGCCCGTTGTCAAAACAAAATGCGCAACAATAACAAAAAAAAGAAAAGAAAAAAAAAGCAGCCACTTTTAATTGAACATAATTATATTCGCAAACTATTCGTAATCTTCTAAGATAGAATCAGAGATAAAACAAAAACAGAAAGAACAAAAAAAAAACAATCTAATGCGCAAATTTCAGACGCGTGACAAATTCTAATAGGATGTTATTTATCTCATGCGATTAACCGAAACCTCTATTGTAACATTTTATTATTTTATAATAAGGTAATAAGTCGAATGGAATTATCTCATGTAAAAAGTTATATTCTCGCCTCTTCTTGTTTTTTTTCTTTGTGGTTTTTTTCTTCTTTGTTTTTATAATTCCAACAATGTTCGTGCAAGTTTTTTTTAACAACAGAAAAAATCAATAAAAAAAATAAATTGTACAAAGTTAAATGTGAAACGTACTTAATTGCTAAACATGTGAAGATGATATTCTATGACGTTTCAAACCGGTTTAATAAATTTTAAAACAATATCTGTATTTCTAATCGTAACTATATGTTCTTGAATGAATATTTCTAATCGATATTACATTCTATAATTTCCTTTTTTTTTATTTATTTATTTTGTATCTATCTTTATTCTTGATATAAAAAAAATAAATAGAAAACTATTATAATATATATATATATATAATATATACTTACTTAGTGGTCACACAGTCAATAGTAATAACTTAACTTTAATACTAAATGTCATGGAATATATTTTAGTAATAAAAAAAAAACATTTATTTTATAGGTTCTTCCATTAATAATGGCTGAAAATATATTTAAACTTGATTTAACACCAGAAGAAGCACAAAAATATATCGATGGTAGCAGTTCGGTATTAAATTATGCGAAAAAATTAGGCGAAACTGAGCTACCAGCTGGCAAAAGTGCATACTATCAAGGAAAATCAATTGAACATCCTGAAGAATTTCTAGAACAAACATTTTTGGCAAATCAATTTCATGGACAGGTAAATACTAAATCCGAAATTAATAAAAATATATATAGTTCCAATTTGACAATTATATCATAATGATTTATACTTTCATTATAGAATGGTCTTGGTAAAGCAAAATTCGGTTATACTGATTGGAATCAGGCACGTGTAGAAGATATTGATGTTCATGGTAAAACACAAGGTGCCTACCAATATATTGATCCAAATGGTGAAAATGTTCAAGTACAGTATTGGGCTGATAGTCAAGGATTTCATCAAACTGATAATCGACCAGTACCAGAATTAGTTCCAGTAACTGATACACCGGAAGTGAAAGCAGCAATTGCAGCCCATAAAAAAGCATGGGATGAGGCGGCTGTCGCAAATAAAGCATATGGTGCTAAATTACAAGGCAGCAGCTCCGAAGATAATTTACAATATGAAAAATATAATCATGATGAAGATGAATATGCGGGTGTTACAGGTCCACCACGTGGATTTTATTACAATTTCGATTATGCAGTTCCATTAATTATAAAAAAAGATGAAGTTAGAGCTTGAGAAATATTTTTTATTATGCATTTGCATATAGATTTTATTTCCTGTATTTATATAAATGTATAAATTGTATGTATAAAACTAGTTGTTTTGTTAGCAAATGCAAAATCAATTATTTTTACTATAATAATAATAATAATTAATATTCCGCATCTGTTAATATATTATTTATGTTAAAATTATTGTATTTATAAATATATAAAAAAAAAATCTAGAAAAAATACCGCTGATCTTTTTCAATCTTATTGTAACTTTTGATTATAGCAGCAGTGTTACTGCAGGGACAAATCATGCATGTCGACGGCGCGGTGACGCGGTAACCATCAACTGGCGACGTTTTTGCATTATGTAAATATTTGAGTTGTCGATAGAAGACACGTCTACTAGTCGACGCGTCGACTAATTCATGAAGCAAAAATGCCGCCATATTTTGTTAATTTTTTCTTCATAGTCGACAACAAATTAGGTGTCGACGCAAAAACGTCGACTCGAAAACATGTCCTCAAACAGTCGTCGACAAAATGAACAAAATTACATGAAGCAGATCGTCGCCGTCGCCGTCGACGTCGACTCGTTTGAGTTGATTAGTCGACGTGTCGCCGTCGACATACATGATTCGTCCCCAGTGTTTATAGATTTAATTTTCCAAAAAAAACATATTATTCACAACATCTCTACATCATTTCTTATTATTATTATTACTATTTTTTTTTTTTTTAATATACCTTGACATGTCTTTCCTTTATCACATTTCAGTCTTTCAGCATAAGTTTGAATTAATGCAAATAAATATACAATTTAAAGGTAAGTTGGTCAAGTGTTACCTTGAAGACAGTGCCGGTTTATACTTTGTATACAATGATGAGCAATTGCCAGTTGGCCAGTGAATTTGTCCAACGCTAAATGAAAATGAATTTATACGTAATGTATTATCAATAAGTATAAAGAAATAAATATTAAAAAAAAAAAAAAAAAAATTAGCATTAAATTAGCATAAAACTAAAACTATATTAAATACAGGGTGTCCCAGTCCCTGTTAATATGCTCATTTTTTTTAATTAAGAAAAACATGACGATCTTTAATCACATTTTACAATCAGAAGGTCACAATTTGTTCTACATTTCTAAGCTACATCTGCTGGATAGGTCATTCATCTTCATTGGCTGATGATCCGGTCTTGAAGGAGTCTATCAATCGAAAAATGACAAATAATACAAAAGTTAAGTTTTAACTTTATCTACAACCTAGGGGACATAATTATATTATGTCACTGTGAGGGGAGGAGGGGGGATAACGGAAAAAGTGACATCGAATTGCATAGAGGGTAGGGGGGGTTGAAGAAAAAGTGACGGTCACTTTTAAATTTTTCCTAAAACTCTAAGGAAGACTATGTGTTTGCTCATTTACACCATACAGCAAAAATGGATTAAGTTATTACATTTGATTAAAATCATGAAACTAATTCATATATCAAATGGTCTAAATTAAATTACGTTTTGTGTAACAAATCGTTTTTTGTACATATTCATTTATTAGTGACATGACATAGGGGGTGGAGGGTTTCACATAAAATGACGCTAGAGTGACGATGGGGGGGAGGGGGTCCATAATTGCCGATTTTACAGTGACATAATATAATTATATCCCCCTACATCAATATGAAGAAAATAAATATAGTATTCGTTTTTGAGTAATCCGTTAATATATTGAATGAAACCGGTTTTCTCCAACATTTTAGCAGAAATGCTCATTGTAGCTAAAGGTCAAACACAACTTTTATAAAAGTAAGGATGTTTTAATATTGTAATATAAATAACTTGAGGACGGATCAACCCAATGAAGATGAGTAATTTACTAACCTACGCAGATTCTTACGTAGCTTCGAAAAGTAGAAACAGAAAATAGTGACCTTTGCATAACTCCTTCTTTTTGTAAAATGTGGTTAAAAACATCATATTTTTGTCAATAAAAAAAGATATTAGCATCTTATCTGAAACACCTTGTATATGATATCCCCAATACATATGCGAAAATCATATAATTATTTAAGAATTGTAAATTATTTTTATTGTTACTCAAATACTTATGAATTTCAATTTCAAATATCGTTGATTGTAATTAATTCACAGTCCCGCGTTTATGATTTCATCTGAACTATAAACTTTTCATTTCTTTTTATCTTTTGATGTAAAATTGGTATAATAATTTGCATATATTTTGGCGAATAAAAGAATTCAATTATAGGAATTTCATTAAGGCGGCTGAATAGTCAAAATGTTGAAAAATTACTATCTAGTGAAACGTCCTCCTATAGATATTCCGTGAACGGACTTAAAAAGTTAGTATTTATTCTGAAAGCTTGAACCTTTTTACATGCCGTGAATGACTACTTTTTTTTAATTTAATTATTTATGATGATATGTATTTTGATTGCAATATGTCTGTGTGTTTTGACTATTTAGAGACATATTTCGAATATGATGTATGCAGAATAAAGCACTATTTTCATTTTCATTTCTGTTAAAAAGTTATTAGAAAAAAATTTGAAAATGTGTGCATTTTGTTGAACATAACCTACATTAAATTACGCCTGTAAGACCACTTTATAAAACTTAAATTTTTAAGTCCGTTCACGGAATACCTAGGAGGGCGTTTCACTAGATGGTCATTTTTCAATATTTTGACTATTCAGCCGCCTTAAGTTAAATTAAATACTTATGTATTATTAGAATTAGAACTATTAATTCCAATTTATATTAGTTAACACTTCATTCGAAATCTTTGATTTTCTGAGAAATAAAAGGAATTTTCATTCTTTTTTTTTTACTTATATTTTATATATAATTTTTTCCTAAATTATTCCCTTACAGATATTGTGCTCTTGAGTCAATTATTGGACTGAGCACCAGGGCCGGCGCGGCTTATCGCGAGGCCTGATGCAGGAATTAAGAATATTTAAGGTAAAAAAAGTACGTTGGCACAATTGTATAATAAATCGGCCTTTTTAAAAATCGATGTCGTCATCTGGCGGAGAAAACCTGAACTGTTCTACTCTGTAGTAATTTTTTGAATATTATTTCATTCTTCAGTACTGTTTGGCTCATAAAGATCCGGTCACCAGAAATAGTATAAAAATGGTCACCAGAAATATTTAAACAGACACCAGAATTTATATATAAATAATCACCAGAAATATATAATTTATCACCAGAATTTATATAAAATATATGTATATTTATATTTATATTAAAGAAAGCTCTCTTCCCCTAGCCAAGAGAAAAGTGACATTACACGTTGGATGTCAGAATGATGGAATCGTAGCATAGTCGATGAGTGCAGCACAGGATTCCTGGGCTGATTTTGAGAATTGTGAAAATGAAAAGTGGAATCGTAGCCATTTCGATGTATATAGAATTTCTTTTCTGCTGAACCCTAGCGGGGGAACTACGAAAAGAATGATATAATGTTAGACATCAGAATAGTGGAGTTACAGCCATATCGGTGTACATAGAATTCATTTTCTGCTGAGCCCTACATATAAATGTGGTGATTTTTATATATTTCTGGTGCCTGTTTATATATAAATGTGGTGATTATTTATATTTTTCTGGTGTCCATTTTTATATTTCTGGTGACCATTTATGTATTTATGGTGCCTGTTTATATATAAAAACTTGTGCTTGTTTATATATTTCTAATGAACGGATTATTTTTAATCCGTACTGTTTTATCATTTGCATTTGTATTTCTTTCATATAAAATCAAATTCACCATTAATAAATAACACATGCCTAATAAATCATTTTAGGTTTAAAATACGCGAGGCCTGTTTTTTTTTTTTAGTGCGAGGGCTAAGGCGTGGGCCTCGACTGCCTTGCCACTTCCGCCGGCCCTGCTGAGCACATGAAATTATTATCATTAAATTACATATAAAAAGCGTAATAGCTGTGAAAACTATTTATATTTCAGGTCTAATATATTCAATTAGCACATAAACGTCTAATACATACTTACTGTAGCTTGTATCAGATATTGTCAGTGCCTTGCGTGCTGGAACAATTTTTTTTCTTTCTATATTTTAAAAAGTAAGATAGCAGGGTAGTTTTTTTCTCCAAAAAAATTGTGTGACCTTTGTTTATTATTAGGAAATATTTTATAAAGTGCGCTGACCTTGGCAATCAAGGTAAGGTAATTTTTTGAAACATAAAGAAGATACTATTTTTCCAGAAGGTGAATCCCTCCCCCCCATGCGCAAGTATCGTTGCAACTTGCAACCACTATACATGCTGGTATAGCTCCGAAACCATCAGAAATGCAAAAAAAAACTTTGTATGCACGAAATGTAGGCCTCTTGGTCATCATCATATTGCGCGATCAGAAAATTATTAGGATTTTATGTTTTTTTTTTAAAGGTATTGGCCAAAATATGTGTGGTAGTGTAACGTGACAGATCATATGTTTTATATGCATTTATGCGCCTGTGTATATTGGATAAATGGAGTGTTTAGAGGATGTGATGGGTATCCAAATTCAAGTGATTTTTTTTTATATATATTTCAATTTAATTGTTTTCGTTGCTATTTAATCTAAAGTCTACCAGATATAGCCTGAAAATATTGTTAGGTTGATTTACGTTTTTTATAAACCCCTTAATACTACAATGAACAGCCTGACAAGGATATAGGCTTTAATTTGAAAATTAATTATTGTCAGGCTGGCGTCACATATTCACCAGCCTGACCATATTTTCTCCTAAAAGAGGGCAGCCTGACAGTACTTTTAGGACACCCACCACATCCTCTAAACACTACATTTGTCCAATAGACAGCTTGACAATATTGTCAGGCTAGCGTCACAGACGCTGTATTTATGTGTAAAATTATGATCTTGTATTAGATTAAATAGCAACGAAAACAATTAAATTGAAATATATATTAAAAAAAATCACTTGAATTTGGCATGGATTTACTTATTGAATAAATATAAAAAAGAAAATTAAAAATATTTTAATTTTCAGCAACATAATAATTTATTTATAGATCTAATTCTTTTTTATGAAAAATTTTTGCTAGAAAACAAATAATTGTTTGTTGTTCAACGAACTACAAAGTATTAATTTGTTACACCTGAACATAAATTTAGTATACCTACATTCAGAGCTGGCATGACTTTTTCAATTGTCTTTTATGTCATGTCTTTTTGTCTATTCCCTTCTGAATAAAAAGACAAAATTAAATCTTATTTATTATTTCAGTTAAATTGTTTATTGAATGATAATTAAAATCCTAATTAATTTTCTATTTAATTTACCACAAAAAATCAATAATTTTTATCCTGATTTTTAGTAATAATGTATAAAATTTAAAACTTAAAATTAAACAAAAAAATATAATTTTTAGTTTTTATTTATTATTATGTGTTTATAATATAATTAGTATAAAAATAAATTATTTTCGAGGGGCTTGGCACTATAAGTTATACATTTTTTCAAAAATGGGGCGTTTCAATTATTCAAAATCAATCTTTGACGAAAATCCCAGCTCAATTCGATGAAAAATCGCTAATTTATCGAACTTTCAACTTTAAAGATTTTTATTTTTTTTGTACGATTTCACGATTTTACCAAACTTTATCTCAAAATCATGTTCACGTGGTTTATATTGTTTTTTCAACAAGCCCTTCTTCAGTTTTTCTTATTGATCTCATTAATTTAACCTTGATTTTCTATATTATTTTGGAAAAGACAAAATGTCATAAAAGACGTCAAATATGCCAAATTGTCACCTAAAAATATTTTTTCTACATAAAATGTTCGTATGCGAAATTTGAATATTGCATTGAAATAAATCAATAAATAATTTACTTATTGAATATAAAGCTTTCACTTTGTGTTATTGTTTTATAATTCATTATTTGTATTCGATTTTTTTCTTATTTTCATTATTATTTAATTTAATTTTTTATTTTTATTTTTATGAACCGTAATAATAGCTTATATTGAACGTAATTTAGTGGATGCATCAGATAATCATTTTTAGGAAAAAATACAAAAAAATTAAGTATATTTAGTATTAAGTTTTTTTTCTTCTTGTTAGTAGTCAATTGGTAACATTATTAATTAACAAAAATGAGATTATATTGGCAGCTTGTTCTTTAATTTAGGGATGCCACATTTTTTACTTTCACATAAAACTTTGTTAAGAAATGGTTCGGAATTGTACATACCTACTTGGATCTGAAATATAATATATCGCTGGCTCCACAAAAGACTCTTATTAAAAAAAATTTTTTGGAAATCACTCTTATCAAATTTTAATATTTGAAAATCGCTCTTATTAAAATTATTTTAAAAAATATCTTTTTATTAGGCTTTACACTACGAATAAAAAAAAACTCTTATTAAATCTTTTGAGAAAAAGAACTCTTATTAAAATTTTCGAACTAAAAAAAAAGGGAACTATTTATTCTATCAGTAAGAAAAACCTTTTGTTCGGTAGAAAAAAATCCACAAATGTTCAGTATTTTGTCCCAATGTTCGGTAGAAAAAGATATATTTTGTTGAATAACTTTTTTCCCCCGCTAGGACCCCACTGGGGATAAGTATATTCGTTATATTCCTCTTTTATAAACCTATCATTCTCACTTTGTGAAAATATGTCCCAATCCGGAGTAATTCGGGTTATTGAACATTTGGACAATTTACCGAACATTTAAATACGTGCCTAAAAAAACTCTTATTAAAATTGTCACCTAACAAAACTTTGCCAATAAGAGTGATTTTTGAATATAAAATTTTGTTAAAAGCGAATTATTACTGAATTTCGCAATTAGAGATTTTTTTTTGTCGATAATTTTGATAAGAGCGATTTTTAAATATGAGATTCCGGATATGTTTTTGGATTTTGAAATAAGAGTCATTTTCTCGTGGAGCCAGCGATATGCGAAAAATTAACTATTTGATTATCTGCATAATAAGGTTACATATTAATTATTAACTATTACATAGTTTTACGGCCATTAAATTTGATGATTCTATTGGCCAATAGCCCGGTATATAAATTGAATCATTAGGGAGTTTGCGAAATCGACGTACGCGAATTCTACGTAAGGCTCATTAACTCGTTTGCGTGAAAATTCCTACGTTTCCAATAATTTGAACAGTAGATAGTGTATGAAACTAATGACTGCGTTCATATTCAAGGAAAGGTGAGATTTTCCACGCAAACGAGTTACCGAGACTTACGTGTAAATTCTCGTACGTCGATTTCGAAAACGCTCTATTATAATTATTAACAATATACGCATCGGGATTAAAAAATATACTGAGGACGGTAGCTAATTAATAATCTCTTAATAATATCTTAATAAAATTATATTAAAATTATCCTCATATTAATACAATAAATAAAATTAACTACCATTACAACCAACATAAAATAATCTTCTTTAAAAAATTAATGAATTCACTATTTTTTTTTTTTTACAAATTACATATGGATTTTATATTGTTAATGTTTAGCATTCTTGTATTTTGCGTCCTTGTGAATCTTATTTTTAGCCACATGACTAGTTTTTTTTCTTTTAATCATAATTGGTTTACGTGGTACACTTGAATTTGATGTTCCCATGCTTTGTACATATTCTGAAAATGATGTCCACATACTGCCAACTCCTTGTATCATATTCATAATTGTATCGGGCACATTAACTTCAATGGGTAACCATTCAACACTAGTTATAAAACTTGTTACTTGATCATAAAATATACGTCCTTTTACTTTTTTATTTTCAATATCGTTATTATTATTATTCTTGATTGCGGTGTTTTTGTATGGAACAGCAACATTTTCATTAATATACAATAGCACATAAATAACAATTAAATGTTGCATATTCATTTTTTTTTTAATAATTTATTCAGTTTAATTGAATGAATTTTAGGTAAATCGGTAAATTGCAGTATTCTACAATGTAATGTCAGTTTTTTTTTTATATAAAGAACTCTTTATAAAGAACATTAATTTCACATTATTTGCCGTTTATTTAACTATAGTTGCTCTTCCCAATTTATTAATAACTAATTGTTAAAACAAACTTGATATTTGATCTTTACTTTTTTTTGCATAACAGTTTCTTAAAATCGTTTTTTTTATATTTTTTCTAAATGTTTATTTATCCACAGTGAATTTAGTAATAATTCAAAACCGTGTAATTCAATAATTCAAATATGAATTTCAAATATATTTAAAACTTTGATGCAGTTCCACATCACAATACACAATGAAAATATGTTTGATTCTTATTCAGCTAACTAGCCATAAATCTACAATGAGCTCAAACATAATAATAATATTTATATTCTTAAAGTTGATGCTGATAAAACGGAACATAATTAAACAAATGGTTGCATTACCTCTACCTCTATATATTTAATAACAAGTTACTTCTTTCTTTTTAGCGAGAAATGCAAGAACACTTTCTGTGTACGACTTTATAAACCAGCAATCATATTATATCACATCACAGTGCTATGCTGGCAATTATTTTTTTTTTAGGTAATGCAAATTTATTGGTACTAACAATTTATAAAAAAAAGAATTGTGTGCTGTGAATAATTTAGCAATTCTAAATAAAACTAATTACAATTAACGGATATATATTTATAACCACACACAGAAATATATTTTTTATGTTATTTAAATAAATCCAATATAGACACTTTATTCATAATTATTTTCATATTTATTAATAAGGTTTACTTTAGGTGCTGGAAATCTTATTATTTACATGGAAGTGTGATACATACATATATTCAGAACACAAACAATATGATGAAGAATAGTAATATATATTTAATATTTGACATAGTAATCACCAACAATTCCTATATTATCTGTTTTATATATACAGAATTAGGGTGGATCGATTTTTTTTTTATACCATTTATCATATTGCTTCTTTTTTTTAGTTTGAATTGCCGTGTTTGAAGCATTCTATCTCTCGGCCGTTACAAATAATTGTGTTTCTGTTTTATTATACAACGAAAGCTTAACGCAATAGCTTTCAAATAATATATTGGACACTCGTAGTTTACTACGAAGTTCGTAGTCATCTATAGTTTTAAATTTCACAAAAAAAAACATATTTCAAAATCGGATAACTACGAACTTCGTATTAAACTACGAATGTCCAATATATTACTAGAAAAACGATATTTCAAAATCGGATAACTACGAGCTTCGTAGTAAACTACGAGTGTTCAATATATTACTAGAAAAACGATATTTCAAAGTCGGATAACTACGAACTTTGTAGTCAACTACGAGTGTCCAATATATTATTTGAAAGCTATTGACTTAAGTTATCTGTATAATAAAAAAGAAACCAATTATTTGTAATGGCCGAGAGATAGAATGCTTCAACCACGGTCAAATATTGCGATTTTGACAACTTACTATATTGTTTTTATATATATGTATAATAAATTTCATAAATGTACATTTATATATAACTATATATTGGTATTTTAACATTTAATACGTGGTTGCGAAATAGTTTAACAAAACTGGGTTTTTGTTTGTCCAATCATTTTTTTTTAATTTCTCGATAACTATTTTTATGATTTTAATGAAACTTCTTCATACAACGCATTATTTTATTTTTCATACTTATTTCTCAAATCAATATTTTTGTGAATAAAATCATTGACGTTTAAATATTATGCACAAATATATAATTAAATAAATTAATTCACTCAATATAAATATAAAATAAATTCTGTATACGGTTCATTGCTCATCAGTTGTCCAATTAAATAAATAAAAAGAAAATATTAAAGTTTTTTTTTTAGAATGCAAAAATAAACTATAATTAAAGCGAAAGTTCGTTTAAAATTGAAAATTTTGAAATATATCTTTATTTTAACAAAACAAAAATTATAAATTTTTATTGTTACATACAAATGGCAAAGGCGGGAAATTAAAGTAATAATTTTTGACGGAGATGCGCATATATTTGAAGAAGAATCAAAAATATTATAATACATTATTATTGCATATTTCTATTGTATAGTTTTACCAGAGCCGGCGCTAGCTACTTTGGTGCCCTAGGCGATTCCAAAAATAACGCCCAGCTTTGTTAAGAATTATATATAAAGTTTAAATGTTTATTGAGCTTATTTGATTCGAACAATTTAGTTATTATTAAAAATTAAAAAAAAAAATTAAATTCACCACACAACTTTTCTGGCTTTAAGAGCAGCAACATTTTCTAAAAGAATACAGTGAAAATCCTCAGAGGCGGAGCTTCTTTTTCACGGAATCTCGTCAAAGACGGAAAAAGATTCAACTTACCAAAATTTTCATACAAATTTTACTCTTTTTAGCGGAAACTCCTCAGATGCGAATGCCGAACAATTTTTTTTATTCCTATAAAAGAAAATTTCAGTACATTTAGAGACTTTCAAGATGGAAACTTCTAAATAATTTTTAGTTTCCGCCAAAAGCTTATGCAGTTCAAATTTCGCAGCGAAATCCATACAAATTTAGCTTGCGAAATCAGAAACGAAATGTGTTTTTACGCTCTCATTTCCCACGAAATTATTTCGTTTTCTATTTCGCAAAGAAGCATTTTTTTACTGCTTACTTAGCCAAAAAGGGTAAAATTTGTACGAAAATTTTGGTTAGGTGAAATCTTTTTCCGTCCGGAAACTCACCAATTCCGTGAAAAAGAAGCTCCGCCTCTGAGGATTTTCATTTACTGTAACATATTTGTTTATTTATGCCTGCTAAATAACATCATTGTCATTTTGGTTGTGTTTAATTTTTTTTTGGCGCCCCTATATTTTTGGCGCCCTAAGTTTGCGTTTAGCTCGCTTGTACCTTTCACCGGCCCTGAGTTTTACGTACCGTTAACAAAATTGAGCGTACTCCTTTTTAAATTTTTCTTTTTTGAACTAAATATATCTGTAATAACGCAGATCTTATTATACCCAATAACCGATTTGATTTGATTGCGGTTATGTGCAAATCAGAACATAAAAGCCATTCCACATACCGTCTTGGAACCGGTGGTTTGCTTGAAACCAATTTAAAACTAACAGATTGAAGCAAAAAAAAGAAAAAGTTTTAGAACGGATTTGAAATCTTTGGTTTCGAGCTATTGGTACCAAGACGCGGTATTGAAACGTTTTCAAGTTCTATCATGGTTCTGGACGCCAAATTATATCATTGTTGGCTTTGGAATATTCAATAGAGTTATAGAGCTACTCAAGTGGAAGAAGATTACTGAATATATGCTAAAACAGTAGTTCATATAGTTCGGAAGTTATAGTCAGTAGCGTTGAAAAGATTGAAAAATTATGTGAATTACTATCTTGGTATATTCAGTAAACTTGTTCCCCATTTGAATAGTTTCAAAACTCTTCCGAAGATTCCAATGTAATAGCAGTAGTACTTTATATAGTGCTGAAGTTATAGTCAATAATTTTACGTAATTTTTCGATACTATTTCTATTATTATCATATAGAGCTGCGATGTTGATTACAGCTCTGATTTCTGAAATACTTATTCTAGGTATTTATTAAGTCGCTTTGTATAAAGTTAAGGCCAGTATTTAAAGTAGTTTATTATTATTATTATTATTATTAAATCAATAGGATTGTGCAATTACTTTTAAATTTCTTCTTAGCAATTATTAACTAACTTTTCCTTATATTATATGCATCTTGTGATTAAAACAATCGCTGAGCTTTTAGAATGAAAATTAAATAAGTGAAACGAAAAGGTGTTTTATTAATCATAACTCTCAAGATAAGTAAAATATTTAATCTCTTATGTGTTCATAAAAGCATCTTTCTGATAATATATAAAGTTGCAAAACGCATAATTTCCTTTAAGTACATGGATTTTTTTTGCATACCTTCTACAATTTTTATGCACTGCATGTGATATTAAGGCGGTTCATGACTTTTTGACACTTCAGATTAAGAATATATAAATAGATGGCGTGCAAAGAAAAAAAAAAAAAATTTAATCGTTAAAAAATTCAGAAATATGTTGAATTTCAATAAATATCGCAATTAACGCATTTTATTGTATTATTACAACTAGCTTGTATTGTAGTAAG
>JAABKK020018742.1:0-19341 GCA_011634745.2 Catotricha subobsoleta
AGTATGAAAAAAATAATCATACTTTGTGATGGTATAAAACTCATACCCTTACATGGAATGAAAAATGTATACCATAGAAAGGTATTAATTATGGTATAAGTCGGCCAAAACATACCATAATTATTATTTTAATGGTATTATTCTTTATTTTCATACCACAATTTTCACAAGGGTTTAGAATCAAAATCGCCTGTGAACGTAAATGGAATAGACCTCTTTTGATTCTAATATAGTCTCATATACTCGAATATACTCTCAAATTAAAATAACTATATTAATATGTAATAACAAAACTACTCGTATATGAACTTAATGAAACATCATCAAAGTAAATCTAATGTAATAAATAAATATTATTATCTTTATCTTGACATATTTCTAAAGTACCTCTTCATTTATAATTGTAATAGTTTTTCATTTTATGTTATCAATGTAAATGTTATGTTTTTAAGTACATATATAGTATAAAATTTGTGTTTGTGCACTATGAATTTGAATATATTATATACATATAACATACTTAGTGTTGTTTTCTTCTTTTTTTTTTAAAAAAAAAAAATTATATATATAAGTACGTAAATACACAGTTTTCTATACAGAAACAGCTTAGGTTCAAGTTTCGTATCTCATAAAACTGATAGTTTTATTTCATATTTCATTCATAAATAATAAATTTCTTTGTACAAATAAACGATGAAAGAATCTTTTGTATTTTATAAAACTCGGTGAACATAATTTTTAATAAAAATCTAAATTTGAAATTTTCTAATGAATTTTTTTGTTTTTGTTTTTAAATGAGTGTTTTTTTTTATTCCTTAAACATTATTTCTTTTGACCGCGCTTGTTTTTTTCTTGTTTTTCTTCTTTTTGTTTGAATGGGAGTTACTTATATATTGAACCATTAATAATTATACACTTTTTTATTTGGAATTGTCATATTATTATTATAATGTGTAACGGAAATATAAAACATTGTAGAAGAAACAAATTGTATTTGCTGAAATGAATTACGTACATTTCTTTTTTTTTTTCATTCTTTTGATATGAAATTATATTTGAAGATTTATTTTTGAATGGCATTTTTTTTTTATGATACTTTTGGGAGAGTGCCTCAATAACATATAACATTTTATTTGATGTCAAATGTTCTTCGTTGCTTTGCAATCAGAAAACAATTTTTTTTTTAATTAAAAAAAAATATATATATTGCGTTTTCTTTCATATTTCATCTTGTAAGGTTTTTTTTTAATAAAAATGACGTAAATAAACAATGTTGATTATTTACCAGATTTCAAATATTTTGATTATGAATGAAATTGTCATAAAAGAGATGCTCTTGTTTTCAACTCAACTTATGAATAAATAAATGTTATAGAGAGCGATGTTTGATTTCCAAAAAAAAAAAAAATATTCATTGAGGTAGAATGAATTATAAAGATTATAATGTCAGATTTTTTTCAACAAACAGAACAATTCAGAATTTATTTCTTGTTGCTTTTTTTTTTGTTATTTTTATTTTTATTTAAGGTTTAACAATTACAGAAATGTGACTGCGACTCCAAAAATCTCATCGTATTTGTGTTATCTGAGTAAAATAGACAATTTTTTTTTTATTTTAATAAATAATAAATATGTACTTAATAACTATATTCAGCTACTTGTGCTGAACATTATTGTTGTGACCCTTTAGTGTGAGAGAAACCGCTAGTTATAGTCAATAAAATAATATCCTGTCATGTCTGAAATTCATGTCAATATATTATTTTGAAAATGTAAATTTTCTGAAATCATAAGTACACGCAACTATTAAATGCATCTAAGGCGAAGAATAACAAAATAACTGATAACCGCACCGCACACATGATTAAATAATTTGATGTTTAAGTAAAATATCTATAATTAAAAAAAAAAAAAATGTTAGCGATAAGAATAATCTTCGAATATAGAGATGATCAGTTTTATTCTCATTTTTTTTTCTATTTATTTATTTTTTTTATTTTTTTTTTATAGAAATGAAATTGCGAACCCACCTAAAACGTAATCAATATTTAATAGATTTTATCATAATGCACATACACACAAACAGTTGAACAACAGAAATTATATATCCATATAACCAAAACATTTATAAAGAATAATCATGATAAATAATCTAATATTTTTGTTATCTGTTCAGAATGATAACCAAAATGTTTGTTTGTTTGTTTTTTTTTTTAATTTAATAGTATATCTATTGAATGATTTAAAATTTTATATTTTTTCAGTGCAGTTCATGAGCATAATTGTGATGCAATATAGATACGCAAATATCGCAAATATAATATAATCATAATTATAGAAAATAAATGGAACTTTTATTATTAAATTCAATCAATTCGCATCGTTAAAACTAATTTAATTATTTTAAAAATGTCATATAAATTTCAATAATTTTACATAAAACTATGTACGTATAGAATAATGTGTGTATTCCACATTAACTACTTGAAACCAGGGATGCGTACCCTTAAAATTTCTTCTTTTTAAAAAAAAAAATTAGGGGTTCGGTTAGGGTTCGGTTCTTGAAAAATATTTTAAAAGTTCGGTTTTAAACTGAAAAAAGCAATGGGTTCAGGGGTTCAGTTCGGTTCGGTTCGGTTCGATAATCTTTCCATATGCTTTAGTCGAATTCATTCGATTTGAATTAAATTGTTTGTTTTTTTTTTTCAGAATCGTATAAGGCCACAAAAAATTAAAAAGGGGTTCGGTTCTTGAAAAATATTTTAAGGGTTCGGTTCTGAAGTCAAAAAAGCAGGGGCTCTTACGGTTCGGTTCGGTGCGGTACGGTACGGTACGGTTCGGAACGCTTCCCCGTAGAAACAGACTGTAGATAGATACTATTCGATAACATTGCTATAATATAATATACATTAAATTATGAAAAGTAGGTACATGCAATATGTTTAACATAAAATGTATAAATAAAACGGAGAAAAGCTATGATGGTTCAATATTATATATATGATAAGATTTGGGCACGTATCAGCGAAATATTATGTATATTTATAAGAAATGAGAAGATACAAGAGAGCTAGCTGTTCGAACATCATTTTATATATAATTCTATATGTGTGTTGTATATAATGATGCGAAATATTAAAATAAAATGCTGTAAAACGTATACGATATTTGTTAAATTAGGTAGACGATAGCTGTACGTGATTTAAAATACATGTTACAGGGTTTTTTTTTTATTTTTATTCCTCAAAATACAAATTCATACGTTTTCGGAAATTTAATTTTTATATGTTATTCCTTTGAATCATTTTTTTTTTTTTTTTTTACTAAATTCCAATAAATCTAAATAAAATCTAATATTTATAGTTCGATAATGCTGTAGAAAATGTGCACATGCGAGTTTTTTTTGTTTTTTTTACTGTATTGAAAATATGAAGACCAAATCAAAATTATTTGAAAGCCGTAAAGCTGATAAGTAAGAGCTAATAAAATAACTTCGTGTGAGGTTTCAAGCGGTAGTTAATTTATAAACTCTAGAGGGTTAATCTAACCCAAATATAGACATTTAAATAGATTTTATTCAATATGTTATAACTAAATAAATTAAAAGGATGGCATCATGCTGTGGAATTCACTGTTGCAGTTGCGTAAACGCCATAATTCCCCAGAGAATATTTAATTTCATTAAATGAAATATTATATATTCACTTTTACTTGTGTTAAATTTCACCAAAAAAAAAAAAAAAAATAATAATAATAATAATAATAATAATGAAAATTGAGAAGAGACTAAAATTCAAGGCTATTTAAAAATTTCGATTTAAAGATTATTGTCTGTTGGTTGAGAATTAGAAAATGATGCGGGCTTTAATAAACAAACACTATAGAATTCAATTCATCATCACAACAATAACGACGACAGGCAATATAACTAACCAAAATCTTAATACAATAATTTTCAAATAATTTTTTTTTTGTTAATATTGGCATAAGTGGTGCCTGCGCTTACCCTCTTCAAAAAAAAAACAAAAAAAACATTCTGTATTGTACATGTAATAAAAAAAAAGAAGAGAAAAAGGCGCGACATTAAAACATAATCATGTTCATCAAAATTTATATAACTTGATTTAAGTTGAAGAAGATAATCGTCATTAAAACATCAACTTGACTTGCGTATGCAAATTATGTGTGCTACATGAAAAAATAACTTTGTAATTGACAATATACATAATTGTGAGTTGTGAGTATTTCGAAGAATTATTTTTTTTTTTTATCAAAACATTTTCTAGTTAACGGAGAAGTGAAAAGAAAAAAAAAAAGTTAGTACCGAATTAGACAGTAAATTTTCAAAAAAAAAACTATATGATTTAAAATGAGAATAAACTCAAATGAATGTTTGCTTGGTCGCCCTTATCAAGTAGGTAGTATTTTTAATTAGTTTACACGACTACAAAATGCAACTGATGCCAAACAAAAAGTGGTTATAGCACCATCTGAAAAACATTATTAACACACATTGTATTTTGTCAGAATAATCTCTCATATAATATAAATACAACTCTGCCAAACAAACAAAAAAATAAAAAAAAAAAATTGATGGTGACACTCGTCCTCGTGAATGACATCATATAAATGTTGCATATATTGTGCTTACATTTAATGTAGGTACGTTTGTCACAAGTGTATTTAAATGCATACACGTGCATCGAATACATTATATATATATATTCATATTGTGTGAAAGAACAATTCAATGCATTTAGTTCACAAAACAATATCAAACTTTAACATGCTTATAAATTACATTATTTTATCCATTCTAATTATGTAGAATGCTGCAGCCCATCCCTAGTTTACAATAATTTTTTTAGAAAATTTTATGTTATTCAATAGTTTTCGTTTATAATTTGAAAATTAATTTAATGTAAAGATGAATATATGACTTATAAATGAAATGATGATTGGAATTTTGCTAAAAAAAAATAAATAAAAAAATACAAAATATTCATGATCTTGTTTCGTTCAAATGTTTAAAACTTGCTAGACTTGTAAAACTTGCATTAATTGGAATAATTGATAAATAAATAATTACTTTGTAGTAAATTACTCTTACAAACAGATAGAAAGATGTTTTTGGTAAAACACAAAAACATATACAAAATTGTTTAGAAGATGGAGTTTCTAAACAAGTTATTATATATTCATTTTTTTCTTTGACACATTCTTTCTAAAACTTAAGAAATTTTGCTAAACGTTGTACTTCTGGAAATATAGAAATCAAAAATTCATTTGATATCGATTGTAATACATACATATATAGAAATATATATTCCATTGGAGTATATAGAAATATTTAATATTTAAATGATTGTTGAATATTATGGTTACAATATATTTAATATTAAATTGTATTTAACCGTAAGTAAAACGTATCATTTACATTTCCATTGTAATATAATATAATATACCTTTGTTACCATAATATAATATTATATGACTGTATATAAAAAAAAAAAAAAAATGAATATCATATGATCTCTATGCATTCGTACAGGTACTTAAAATATCACTGGAAACAAGGAAAATTAATCAATTTACATATGATATTATAGAGAGCTGTCATTGTATGTTATATGTAATATGTAATATGTGAACAGGAAATTTAAATTTAGGTATTAACTCCTGTTCCTATATGTATTAGCATAAGGTATAATAACCAACTAATCTCCTGCTTAACCAACATTATTATGAAATAGAATATCTTTACATTATATATATATATATATATTAGGGCGGGTCAATTTTTTTTTCAGCAAAGCGTTAGGGATATTTTGATTCTACACGTAATTCTAAGAAACAATGCCTAAAAAACCATAGGTCAAAAATGCATTTCGAATCGCCCAAATTTCGATTGAAGTGGGTACAATTTTGATTTTTTATTTTTTTTAAATATGATAAATTTATTACAAAAATCAAAATCATTTTCGGGTTCGAAGTTGTCTAAAATGTTCATATAATTTGCAATAACACTAAAAAATTACTAGTTCTTCCCAAATAGGACTAATTCTATTCTACATAGTTCAATAATTTTATAAAAAATACGTAAAGTACTAAAACAATTTTTCAGTTTTTGTATGAAAACTTTTAAAAATGCGAGTACATGCTTTCACTATAAAATGGTCATTTCTCTCGTAATTATTGACCAAATGAGCTCATCTTTGAACTGTTAGAAAGCTAAATAAATTTTATTTAACTATCTAGAATAGAATTAATCCATTTGGAAAAGAACTATAATAACAAGCCTTTAGATATTTCAATTTTCTTTTTTTTTAATTTTTGGACCACCCTAATATATATATACAAAACTATGGAGGAATTTTTTTTATGTTGCTGTATGATATTGACTAAATCCCATATTATATTATACTTTACTTACCTACAAAACTTTGGTGTATAGGAACCTATAACATGCACGAATGTACCTACCTATATATCAATTTAGAAGTAGATAATTGATTTATGTGGTTAAATTTTCCGTTTTGAAGGAAATTTTATTATAATAAAATATAAAATGATATTATTAGACGGTATTAACTTAAATAACATTTCAAGTTGACAACAATGATTTTTTTTTTTTATAGATTTTTTTTAAATGAAAATACTTAAAGAGTATTATCAAAGTAAAATGGTATTGTTGCGCATTAAAAAAAAAAAAAAAAAATATTAAAATAATATAATATGTAATAGTAAGCTGAATGATTTAATAGAAAAGTTTCCTCACGTTCAATATAAATATCAAACGATAAATAAGAAAAAAGAAAAGAAAATAATCCTTAATGGTAATGTGGTGGTGTGGTTGATAAGCTGTCCTAATCAGAAACCTACCTACCTAGTGAATATAAACAATGGATTCGCTCTTTTATAGGCGTCGTTGATATAGATATTCTTGACTTGCATTATTTTCATCATCGATTAAAAATTGTTGTCTTCTATATAAAATTAACTGAACTGAAAGTAATTATGAAATACATATAAATGTGTTTTATTTTTATATAGGAAAAGAGCGAAATTAGAAACAAATTTTAAAATGCGATTGTGTGTCTATGAACGTTTTTTTTTTTTATTTGGTTAATGTTTCTACTTTTTTAAGCATCGAAATAATAAAATAACATTTTAAACTGAAGAAATTCTATCAAAATGCTATAATATTTTAAGTACTGTAATAATTATTTTATTATTTAAATAGAGAAAATTATATGTATCTCACGATGACTCATACAATACGCCGGTAATATAAATGTCATATAATTCAGTATATTTAATTTTCTTCATTTGTTATTTTTTTTTTTGTTCTTCTATTCCATAAATTTCAATTTAATGGAATATCAAAACAGACTTATGGAAATCGGTAAATAATTACAAAATTTCTAAATTTGGTTTATTTTGCAAGTAAATATAACATAAATGTCTTTCAATTTACGTAATAAATTATTTATATTTATTCTTTTTGATTTCCATATTGAACAAATAGAGGAATCAATAGGCCATTGCCATATTCTGTTGCGGTTCTTATATATTATGCCGTGTATGGCATATACTTACATTTTTTTTCGTTTATTACGAAATCAATAGAGTGTAACATTATTCGTAAATCGTATAAATATTTCGCAACCAATAAATTCTAATGCTATCGTGTGGTAGCGTGTTGGGTAATAAACATGACAAACAAGAAAGAAAAGAAGCAACAAAAAAAAAACTATGAATATGAAAATGAAAATAATCTAAAATAGAAAATTGACTATAAAAAAAAAATAAAGAAAAAAAAATACTTTTGCCGGATTTGCGTGGAAATAATAATTTATGTGATAAATGAAAAAAAAAATTTAAGCGAAAGGAATAAATATAATAAATACTAAATGATAATCGAAAACATATTAAAAGAACGTTAAAAATAAATGCGGTTTACCATTAGGCTCTTCAAAATATATTATTTTTTATTTCGAATATCGATAGCAAACATTTTTTTTTTTCGAATATCATTTCTAATGCTAGTGACAGACGAGAGAGATATTCTAGAATAACGGAAGTGGTTTAACCGAAATGAATGAATGAGTGTTAACTTTTTTTCATCAAATTATGCGTATTTACGTGTAATAATATATCAAATAGATTTGTTTTGATGGAAAAAAGTAAAAACTGTTCTTTTAAATCGCTTAAACCACTTTCGTTATTCTAGAATATCTCTCTCGTCTGTCGCTAGCATAACTAGCCTAGATTTAAATATAATAAATTTAGTTAAAGCCTGGCAAACCGAATTATCTAGAGTTGATTTACTTTTTGAAGTCACAGTATTCAGAATAAAGAACCATTAGAACAGAACCAATTTCTCTACAGAATTAATTTTCTATTCTATTTTGCCATTTGGATTCAAAAATTGTGCTTTTAAATGATTTATATTAAAATACATAGAAAATACATTACGATGATTTTGTAAATTTAATTCTGGAAAGTTTTATATGTTTTTGTTTTGTTTCTGCAACTGGTTCTATACACCATTTATGTTAATGCTAGGATTTTTTTTGAAATGAATGGTGTGGTGAAAGCTGTGTTGTGTTTAAATGGTATAATTTTCGTTTGAATACAGTTTTTGGGTAACTCTTTTCACCCTTCACATTGTAATTAAAAGAGCTCTTTGCTGACATGTGACCATTGTCAGCATACTTATATAGTTTGTATTTATATCTATTAATTTAAAGCCAGTGAGTTAAATCTAAACAAAATACTCTTAAATGGTTTCATTGTCATGCTCCAAATAGTGCACATCGCATATGTTTAGGCATGGCATAGAACTTGCATACGATTACACATAAAAACATTTTAAATTAACAATGCCTGTGTACTTAACCCAAACAACAAAAACAAAAAAAAAAAAATTAATAATAATAATAATAATAATAATACCAGACCAACCATGAACATTTTTCTATATATATGTTGTTTTTTTTTTTTTTTTTGTATGTAGACTGACTGGTTGCTTAAAGTGAATGCTTTTCAGTGAGTATGCATAATTTCAATTACAATTTGACTATACATACCCCTTTTAAGCCGCGGTATATCGCCTTCATCAAATAAAATTACTGATTTGTAATTTGATCTTTTACATTTTTAATTTCAAGCTAAATATTTATTTGTTTTTTTCTTTTTACTACATTTTAATTCAATCAAAATGTATTTTGTGTAAACACACAGAAGAGAATTTAAATGCAGCATAATATTTTTGGTCTTTGGATGTTTAAAAAAAAAATAAGTTTCAAAAAGTCTCGTCTCTATGTGGTTTGAAAGGAAACGATTGTATGTAAAAAAAAAAAAAAAGAATGTGTCACCTAATGCAACCTTTAATATTATTTAAAATGTCATTTAAAATATTATTATTTAATGCTAATATTATATGGACCTACCAAAAGAATCAACACTAAACATATACACAAAGCAATGCCAATGACGTTCCATCCAAAAAAAAAATATTCTGATATTTCATTTAACCAAAAAAGAAGAAGAAAAGAAGAAAAGAAAAAAAAACGTATCTATATCAAATATTATCGTCATTATAAAACAAAAGGCTCTCGCATGATACGATTATTACATTGTATTTTATTATATTTCATTATATATAAAAATGGGCGCCCCTTAAATAAATTGTTGAATTCTCTTTTGTTGATTTAGACCAGCTGATTAAAAACATATATATATAGTGTTTGCGTGAGTCATCCTTCTCGCCGCGTCATCATCATCATCATACTCATACACGCATCACACATGTTGATGCTTGCACCAACCAACAATTAATATTATAGAAACAGAAACTGCGTTTTGAAATTAAAAAATTTAGAAAAAAAAAAAAATTGGTTTCAATTATTTTTTTTTTTATTTTTTTATTTTTATGTTCTTATCTTAATCCCCCGAAGCCCAAACACTTATAAATGAAAATGAAAGAAAGAATAATAATAAAATGAAATTTATATTATTATATAAATGGTTTTAAGTTCAACTTGAAAACTATTCAAAATATAATTTATTATTTTATTTAAACATTTTTATAGATTTAGATTAGTGAAGCCGTGTTTTTATTTATTATTATTTTTTTTTTGGTGGGTGGTAGTTTTTTGTTTTAATAAATTAATTTAGAATTTTGTTTTAAGAATGAGGATGTTGTATGCATTCAATAAGAAAATCCGTTGAAATGAATTGAGACATTTTGATCATCGTTGAGATATTATCTTTCTTGTTTTGGTTAAAATTTAATATCAGTTTGTTGGATATCCCATACCCATTAAGTGGAAGGCATAAGACATAAAATATGATACTATATGTATTATGATCAGATCTAATTTAATCAAATTAGAACAAAGAATTTTTATTTAAAACAAAATATATATTAATATATATTTATTGTCAATTACAGAAGCATTTACAATTGCATTGCCGTGCCAGTTCAATATCAAGAGTAAGACGCATCTTAAAACATGAATTTGACGCAAAATGTTGTATCTGTATATTGATAACGTATAAAGATACAACCTTTTGCAACAAATTTATGTTTTAAGATGTCTTACTTTTGAACTGGCACGGCGACATGTGATTTCTGAACTACTCTAGCAGATTTTTTTTTCTTCAAAACCATACTAGCGAAAATAGCATCAATCTATACATAAAACCATTAACATTTTCGAAAACATGCCCAATCCACACGTTGATCCATATATGATCATAGCTTAGACCATGAGGTGCGTTTTCTTTTACATCTATATAGATTAAGTGATGGCAATAGAAAAACGATTTCAGTCTTAATAAAACCAACACTTTTTTTTTTTAAACGTCAATTAAATTATTTGGAATTGGATTTTAATTAATAATAAATAATTGTTAATTAATATGTATATTATTTAAAATATGTTATTAATCAAATTCTATACCTAATAGGGTACGTTTTTTTCGTATTTTTCTCAACTTTTATTTTGTGCAATATAACCTGAAATGAAAATTTTCACTGCCATGTGTCACAACAGCACCAACATTAAAATACTCTAATTTCTTCATTTTTCTCATTATTTTGAATGAATTTTCATATAGATTTCAGATGTCATCTATACCAATCTAAATAAAACCACACATTTATCCAGATGTTAGTTTGTATGAAAAATATTTTGGATAGCGCGCTATTCAGATTTCGTACGTGTTAAAAAAAAAAACAATTCATTTCCATACATAATCCAGAAATCCAGATCAAATTTAGTATGGTTTTGGTAAAAATTAAATTTAATTATATGGTTTCTGGGATTAAGTATGGAATTTATCTGGAATTATTATTTTAAGATGTTTCCAGTATGGATCGAGTATAGATTGTATATGGTCGTTTTTTTCAATACTGAATTTATAATAAATCCACAGTGCATTTGATTATATGGAAAACCATACCAAAAGCATACCAGCGAAAATAGCATTTTAATCCATACATAAAACATACACTAATTTCAGTAAGAACTCCATAATTAAATTCATTATTGTTATAGCATATGCTTTTCGAGAGAAAAAAATCTACTAGGGTTTACATAACATTAAAAAAAAAACTATATATATGACTTAACCTTATTAGGATAATCGACCTAGACGTGAGTGCATTCAACTAAACCTTCAAACATTCAATTCTAAATCTATTCGATGTGATCGTTAAAGAGTCCTGACAACCGTTTCTATAAACCGTTTCCCGTTAATGGACGGATACAATATACCCATTTATTGATTGAATTGCTGTAATAACCCTCATTGAATTCTATAATTTCTTACTCATAAACGTCGATAATGTGAAAGGAAACCAAAAAAAAAAATAAAAAATATGAAATAGTACAAACTACAAGCTGACGCCAAGCGCTCATTTAGAATAGTGATATTTGAAAAGAAAAAAAAATAATAATAATAATAATAATTTTATTACCGTAATTTTGTTTTGTGCAAAAATAATTAAATAAATCATTAAATACAGTGAAATATATTCGGTTTCATTATTGAATGATTAATATGAATCGGGGTCGACAGCAACATAAAACGAAATTATGTAAATATTACGACAATCGAACAATAACATATATTTCCTATACTTCAGTTACTTAAGTTGATACTAAATTCTCACATATATAAAAAAAAATAATAATAATATCTAAACATACATATCTATAAATAACAAAGCAACAACAACAAAGAAAACAAAACAAAACAAAAACAACAAAAATCTCGCTTTAACACCTAATACTTTATACTGAACCTAAAAAATCAGACTACAAAGATTTGCATTGTTACAAATAGATATATAATTTTCACAGAGACCATAATTTAAAGTAAATGGGCGGATAAAAAAAGAAATAAATAAAAATAAAAAATATATTTAACCGTCAATAGAAAATATAATTCTAAATAAATTATGTCACGCAGATATTTTTCAAATATTTGTAAATAAAACCATTTACTTATCTCTATTATGTATTATAAAAATTCACAAGTCTGCAACTACATAAAATTGAATATGGGCGATAAAATAGCACAATTATTTATTAATTTCAATTTATAATTTTGTTGAAAATTGAATCATATACATTTAAATGTATGTATTTATAAATATATACAGACATTTTCACACAAATATAATTTATAAGGTAGTCGCAATATCAGCCCTCAACGTTATTTTATTTGTAATATGTGTTTTTAACAAAACAAAACGTATATATTAAGATATTGAAGAAGAAAAATGGTTCTGAAAATAATATTACAATTACAGATTCATACCAGTTGAACAATTTATGTATATATAGGCGATACGTTCCGTATTTTTATAATAGCAAAATATTCTGAAATATATATGTAATATATTATAACGATAACCCATCCCGTTCATGAAACATCTATAGAAAAATATAATAATGCAAAGAAAGTTATTTTCAGTTACAATTCAACATAACAAACAACACACACACACACACAACACATCCATAATAGTTGGTTACGTTTGTTGTTGTTGTTTTTTTTTTTCATTTTCTTTTTTGAACATAATAGAGGATATTAGGAATTCTATATTATTTATATTTTTACATTTAGAAAGATTTGACTGAGATAAGTTTCAATATTATATACACTAATATATATAGTTATAATGTTATATACTTTTATATTTTTCTCATTCTACACACAAAATACAATACAAAAATACCAGACATTTGTTGTAGAAAAATCATAAGTGATGTATATATACGATAGAGATATAGAATGTATTATGTTTTGATAGATAAAATGAAAACACGGAAAATAATCCGGAAAAAAATATTTTCATTTTCAATTCAATGTTAGAATAGAAACATATGTTGGATTTTAAGACATGGTTGTGTCGTTGTCTGTCAGTGATTGTTATTTTTCAAAATATATTATAATATATATAATTTTTTTTTTGTATCAATAAGCATTAACAATATTTATTTAAATTAAATTATATAAATATGGCCATTTTTAGAAAAATTCTATTTAAAGAAAATCGAACATATATAATTTATAGAAATGTTTTCGATTTTAGATTTATATATAATTTTTTTTTCGTTTTTCTGCTTATAAAATTGTTTATTACTTAAGCCAGCGATTTATAAATTTCCACACATATCAAATTTACCAAATTTGTAAATACCATACATTTACATTCATTAGAGTTCTTTTTATTTTAGTGAAAGAAAATCATACCAAAACAACTAAGATATGATTCTATGTTAATGATTGCTAAATACTAATTTTTATTAGGTTTTTCTAAAAAAAAAACACATTTTTGGAAAAGTTGCAAAGTTTCCGGAAATGGAATCGTTTCAAGAAACGGTTTCAAAAATTCATCGTTTCCAGAAAACTACCATCCCTGATTACCAATCACATCGTATAAGTTTTTTCTTGTTCTTCACATAGGCCAATGTTACGCTTTCATACTAGTCCATGAATAATTGCAGAAAAATTATGTACTTATGCACTAATAATAAAGAAAATACTTATCTACCCATCTTCGGTGTTGGTATGAATTCTAATCTCTACCTTTAAATATGTTATAAAAAAAAAAAAAGATGTTCTTTTTCAAGTTTCAACTTTTTTTTTTGTCGATCTATTAACATTTTTTTATTAATTTTTCAAACTTAATGAAAAACGATAGCAAACGTAAACTTGCTAATATGTATTAATATGTTCTTAATAGTTACATTGATTGATATTTCTCCTAAGCTAATTATCATTATTTAATTTTAAACAACAATACCAGGGATGATAGTTTTCCGGAAGCGATTTCATTTCCAGAAATTTTGCCACTTTTCCAAAAATGTGTGTGTGTTTTTTTTAAGAAAAACCTAATAAAAATTAGTATTTAGCAATCATTAACATAGAATCATATCTCAGTTGTTTCCTGAAGATGGAGGTGCTTTTCTAATAAATACAAAATTGCAAAAAAAAAAAACAAAAAGAAAGTGTTAAGTATATGTATTTTACTTTTGATTCGTGAGCAAAATTACATAGTATCGAAATGTATAAAATAAAATTCAATTCAGTGTCAAATTGTCAACTACCCGCAAAATGAAAGCATTTTACGCAATTTATAAAATTTATTTTGAGACTTTACTTTTTATTAGTTTTTGGAAATTTCAATGGAAACGATAGGTGAAAAAGTTTTCCGGAATAGTTTCCATATGGGAAACTTTTCCATGAAACGTTTCCACGTTACCATCCATGAACAATACGAAATAAATTTGATAGGCTCTTGATAAATAAAATTTATAGCCGTTGCGTCGCATTTATTTTATTTGAACTTTTTTTTTATAGAACCATAATATCAAATAACTGCAATGCAATTAACCTACACGTGATATCCGCTAAGCGATTATAATTTACATTTGCTATCTGTAAGAGTTTGCCTCTAAAAAAAAAAAAAAAAAAAACAGAGTGTGTGTGTGTTTTTGTTTTTTGTAATTAATTTCTTAAAACCTTATTAACTTGGATGCAATAAAATGTGTCGACAAAAATTTCTTAACAAAACCATTCTTAAAACTAATGAGCTGTTAAAAGAATTTATTGTTTGTTTTTTAAGTAAATATTCCAAATGCATTAACTTTCGATACTCTTTGGATTGTTGAAATTGATAGACATATACGCCTATTTTGAAAATACAATACACATAATAAATATATACATATATATATATATTCGATATGAATTGAGAAAAGAATGATATAGTTTTTCGTTGTGATGAGTGAATAAGCGACCTCATAAAAGCTACTTATGTAATGCAATATGCGCATAAATTATAAGTAAAATCTATTATATAATCAACGGAAATTTATTTATGACAAAAATAGATTTCGTTTTTTTTTTTGTAATTGTATAACGAAAGAAAGTAGCTAAGTATAGTATAAATATTGTTGTAAAAAGAATAAGAGGAAACTAAATCATATATGTAATAACAGAACATCTAACTTTTAACCAAAAAAAAATTAGATATTCAATGTAGGGATTTCTTTCACTGCATATTTACATTTTTATTGTAATAATGAAAGTTAAAAAAGAATAAACTAAATATAGCCAATTAGTTACTTTTAAGTACACTATGTGTACTTCTCTGCAATCTCTATAAATATTATATCCAATAAAGTAGTTAATTTTTTGTACAAATGCTATATACTAAGACCCAATACTACAATTACTACAACTACTACAACCGCGCACAATTCAATAAGTATTTTATTCCATTAAAATAGAAATAAATAAACGGTTCGGTTCGGTTGAATTCCATACACAAAAAAATAACATAAAAAACAAACCAAACAAAAAATATATATAGAAAATATATATTATATTACTTATAACTAGTAATAGCGCGACTGATTATGAATTGGTTTATTGAACTCTTTCGCTTTTATTATTGTCGGCTGTCATTTTACTCATATATATGCGCTTGTTTGTAATAAAGTAATAAAAATGATGATTTTTTTTTATATTCCTTACAAAATTGAATTATGCATTTTAAAGAAAAATAAATTAAAAGAGATTTTCTTAATTGTTATAATAAATACGAAAACATAAAATTCATTAATACAATTTGTGTGTGAGTGCTTTTTGTTGTTGTTGTTGTTGTTAAGTTTAGGTAACTATAATCCACCAGACAGATAAAATAAACAAATTTATTGAAATACCTTATATGTTGTGTTGGGTATATTCTTTTTCTCTTTTTTTTTTTAAATATGATGATTAATGAACATGAAACAATTACTGGATCTAAACAAAAATAAAAAAAATTATCATTTTTGATTATCATAAAATTTTCGACACTTTTCGTTAGAATTTTTTTTCTTTTTTTGGTTTTAATTCATTTGGTTTCGTTTAAACAAAATCATCTCTGTATTTAACACATAATAAAGATAAATATAATTTTAAATGAAAATTTATTTGAAACATAATATTTTAAAATTATATTTATTGTTTTTGGTTTCTGTGTAGGGCGATTTGAAAATTAGTTTGATTCGTAAAATTATTATTATTAAGTATTTATTTACAAAAACAGATAAATAAGAAGAAAAAAAAAAACAAAAACAAAAACATAACTTTACGCAACTTTTCAAACCGAAAAGCTAAAAGTGTGCGTGTAAAATCATCTTTCATTAAAATTTGTTGATATCTGTTTTATAAATTTAATTTATATAAAAAGAATGAGAATGAAGTGCATTTCAATGTTCACATTCACGCGATGCTAAATTATAATAATAATTGGTATGGTGCTTTCCCGATCTAAATATATCTGCACATAGTCAACAGTTTTGGTGCACATGTTCTTTTAATTTCTGAAATGTGTTAAAAATAATATTTAAATATGTTTGTAATAACACTACCGCGAGATAGATATTATGTATGGATATATGTAGGTATAGAAAAAAAAAAACCGAAAGCGAATGAATCAGACTTAAGGCAATACCACATTGTGACTAAGATTTTTATATGCGCGACAAGAACAGTAAAAAAGCATTGAGAAAAATTAAAAATTAATTTTTGGTGTGAACATTACTTACTTATTTTGTATTAATTCGATAAAAGTTTTCTAAATGAAAAAGTTGTAATTGTGTTCTCTCTAGTTATAAATTGAACAAACGATATATTTTCGATGAAGTCTTCAAGTATATTCAGCATATTCACATAAACAAATCATATATAGTTGATTATTGAGTCTATCGCAGTGTTTGTTGAATTTGTATATACGAATAGATATATGTAATTGTGCGTATCCACATGTAGCCGGTATATTTTTGGTCTGACCTTACTGATAAATTCGGGGTCATCATTGATATAATATATTAAAAAAAAAATAGAAGATAAAATACACAGATATATAAAAAATGATGAATGACAGCGAATAGAAAACACAATATATCGAGTCGAGGTATTTTATTCAATTCAATATCGATTTTTTCGTTAAATACATAAAAATTACGTAAAAATTTACGTTACAGTTGTGTTTAATTACAATTGAAATATATTTTTATTTTTTTTTTAATTCATACATCAAAAGAAATTTTTTTTTATTGTCATTTAAATACTTTCAAATACGTATTTACAACAGCAGCCAACCAACCATTCAATAAGCCCATTGAATGAAATTAGTATATTTTCGTGACATATGGTCTACAATTTAAATATTTGCTTTTTAAACTAAATTTAATATTGTGAAACCACACAAACAATGTTATAATGCAATGGAAAATATGATTATTTCGAAAATGAGCGAACAGATAATTGAACTCTTTATTTAAAAATATGATATAAATATCAAACATAATATGAAGGAAATTGAATGGAAATGATGTTTAGATTAAATGTGAGTGTTCGGTAACTTCCACTTTACTATAGGAGCAAAATATCAACGCTGTGGATTTGTCTGTTATAAAAGTCTTAGTTTTATTACGAGAGATAGGACACTATTTGTTGATTCAGGGAGCACAAATCTTGGAATCATTTAGAGTTTATTGGTGTTCATTTCAAAGATTTCCGAAAAGTTGGTGTCAGCGGCCACATTTTGGTCTGTGTCAAATACGAATTATGTTGGAATCATAATATGTTTAAAATGATAATTAAACCACAATCATTTGAATCAATTTACAAAAAAAATCATAACCTAAATAGATCGATCGTAGCTCACTAAATGTAAATAGCATCTGACTGTTTAATGTTTTCTTTATTTTTGTTATGTTGCTGATATTGTATATTGGCTTTTATTAGAATCATTACAATACATATTTCTAATTTTGTGTTTACATTGTTGTAATCTATTTCAATTATTTTGATACGGTACCTACATCGAATTAATTTCATATATCTCTTTTCAAATTTGTGTGCTTAGGCTGGTCCCACAACATATGCAATGCATATACCATATAGATTTCATTTTTAAGCTCCTGGCTATAGACAAATAAAAAATAAAAAAAGATGAATATGTATCACGATTCCAAAGCTTTATTGTTGTTTTTTTTTTCCCAAATATGTAGCTTTGAATCTTTACTAATTTGATAAAAGTAAATATAAAATCTCATTATGTCCATTATCTTAATGAATTTAAATATTTAAAGAGCATAATAGATATTAGAATAGAAACGAAACCACCTTATTAGTAAGTAGGTACAGTCTGAAAGGTTTCACTGTACGAAAATTTGTTATTGTACGAAATTTCCATTTTTCTTCTTCATCTGATGATTACTGTTTATACTCTCTATGTATCAAATATTTGTAGATGGTTTATAAACCTATTTGATTGGTCAGTTCGTTAAAAATTTCTAATGTTACATTTATCATACCATCGCATCAATGCGATGAACATTAATTTGAATGTTATGCATAACCATGGCTATTACTTATATTATTATTATTGCTTTAATAAACAATGGATATAAAATTAATTATGTATTTTTCTAATAACTTGATATTTGAGTGGATTATAAGTCGCACTCTTACAACATGTTTTACCCAATTGTCGACAATGAACAAGAATAAACAATTTTTGTAACAACTCAAACAGTTCTTATATTGTCCTTATTTGATTCTATTTTATACTGAAATCATTCTTATTCATTCTATTGGGACCATTTTCTTGCTCGTGATCTCGATAAACATTTATGCATATTAGGGTGTTCCGAAAAAACACGAAATTTTTCAGATTTTGGTTCCCCCCTCTCATCTGGTGATAATTAGGATAAAAACATTCAAAACGAAATCCGGAGGTGTTTGGTTGAGTTTTGACCC
>JAABKK020018753.1:0-19340 GCA_011634745.2 Catotricha subobsoleta
AAATATGTATTTGGAGAAAAATATTTTCATGATTTTTTTTTTAATTCTATAACAATTAACAATGAATTATAATTTTTTATTTATTGAAATTATGGCCTGAAATTGAACAAGTCCCATATTTCTTTTCATATATGAAAATTTTATATATATATATATATTATATATATATACTTCTTTATCGGTATAAATTGTATACTTTCCGAATATCAATAAATATTAATATGTTCATAAGTTTCTCTAAAATATTTGCTGTGGTACAACAATTGAAACCATGTCTATTACTAACTTATCAACATCAATTTCTGTACGTAAAGTAAATGTCCGAAAATAGATAGATTCCTTTGCTTTTCTTTTCCTTTTTAATAAGAGATAAATATTTTGCCTAATTTTGTATATATTGTGTACATTTATTTATTAGATATAATAGTTTATTGTCTAATTTTGATATAAATAAAAAATTGTAAAATGATTATCGATTTCTAAAAGCCAGGTTCTAATAAAAAAATCATAATTGATATGAAATATTTTGTGTCATTTGACTTTCATAAAAATGTGTTGAAAGTTTATGGATATAGATAATTATGTCCAATGAGCTTGAATATTATTACGTTGGAAAGTTATATATATGGTATACCCGCTGATGATGACATTGATTTAATTGTCGAAATATTCGGGAAATAAAATTAAAAAATTGAGCTAAATCGATGTGTTTTTTCACTTAACTTTCCAACGTTTCATATAAAGTATAGGTATTGTTGGTTTTAATGTTTTTTTTTTGTTTCTAAAATTTCTTCACTTACGGTGTATTTGTTTTTTTAGCTTTTCCGTTTTTCTTATGCATTTTTTATTGAAAAAAAAAGAAGACGTAATCCTCGAGCGAGCCACATAAAACTCACAGACTATTTCTTTATATTTTCGTATATTTATTCAGTGGTCATTTTTATTGATTCGGTTATAATCAGTGTTTTTTTTACTTGTGTTGCTCTCTTTGGAGAAAAAGTCTGTAACTGTAACCCACATAAAAAATATATATATATAAACAGAAAAAAAAATCAGTTATCCGTCTCCACTAAATGTTTGATGAACTTCTCTAAATTTTTGCCATATCCACTTAATATTTGAATAACAGAAGACTGCACAAGTTTGTAGCGAACTGTTTCTAATTACTATAGATTTCAAAATGTTTTCAAAACTTTTAACACGCTTATGTCGAAATCAACCTCATGTGGCTTACAACATTATTCCCATCTCAATTTCCGTTAAATGAGTATAAAACTATAGTTTCTCGTGCTTAGCACAATCGTGATAAAATTGATTTTAACTTCTTTTTTTCTATATAATTTTGTTTGTATTTCTGTGATATTCGACAAAATTACAAAATAACGCAAGACATGTTTCAGATAAAGAAGTAGAAAGAAGAAACGAGAAAGATGTCAAATGTGCGAAGTCAAATATGATTAACATTACCCGTGAAACATTTCGGTGTGTGATGTTTACGCGATCATCACCGCGAACTGAGTATGTCCATTTTGATTGATATGAACACAAGCCGTTCTCAAGTGCTTTCATTGAGATGTCCACATGGCAATGATCGCAACATGTCGTAAGATGAACACAAACACCGTTCGCGGCGATAATCGTGTACACATCACACACCGAAATGTTTCACGGGATACAATAAAAATTAATTAGCTTACATCTGATTGCACAATCATGTGTGAATTACATTAATGAAGATCACCTATATTTCATATGCAAGTACTTTTAGTTTCATGTTCTATGCACCGATAGTTACAATCACGCAAATATATTTTAAATAATAATTTAAAGGAATATAATAGCTTTTGATAATGATGATAATGATTTTATTAATTTTACTTATAATTATAACCTATTCACGTTGTTATTATTTATAGATTGTATGGATTTTGTTTTCCGATTGTTTTATTTTATTGTTAACATTCCGATAGATTTCATCAATTTAAATTCTAATATTTTAAATATTTATAATTTAATGGTTCACACAAAATATTTTACTTAAAAAATTAAACATGATTGCATAAATTGAATGCCATCATCAATTCTTAATAATAATTCAATACAAACTTATGTTATTTTCGAAATATTAATATTTTCAATTTTTATATCATAATTAAACATTAAAATTTTTATTAATAATTAATTTGTTATAAAATATTCTAAAAATTAGCTTAAATCACAATATTTCATAAAACAAAAAATAAAAAAATAAAACAAAAAATAAACATATCTCCAAAATGCAACAATTCGGAAATATTTTGACTTAAAATTTGCAGGAAATTTTTTTTGAGCATTTTACATCATCAATTTTATAAGAAAATACTTGTGATGACGAATCTCTTTAATATAATTGCTATTTCTTGTATTGAATAAAAAAAAATTATCTATTGCTTGAATTTTCACTTGAATTAGTAGATTTATCGTCCATTAATGATAAACCGGGTGCATCAAGATTATTGCTTTCTATATTGCATTCCTTTAGTTCACTTTCTTCTTTTGTAATATTGAGCTGTTCATTCATTCGATGATAATGTGGTTTAAATGAGCTACCAGGCCGAGAATAATCTAAGTGATCGTATTCATCTGAAAATTAAGTAAATTTTAATTAGGATCAATAAAATATTTGACATTTTCGTTAATTGATAGTTTTTACAATTTCATTTCATTTCTATAAACAAACCTAAAATTTTCCATCAACATTTTCAGCTTTGTAAATGCATGCATGGAAAAATATTATGATTTTTTTTTAAATTTATGTATTTTGATTTGAACTCTATAATATTTCTTAAATCATTGTACACATATATTTGTTTTTCAAATAATTAGTATAGGGGTACTCATTAAAAACTCGGTATCTTTGTATAGTCTGTAAAAACTCGGTATTCTCGGTATTTGGTATATTTTTCCATACAAAATAAATACCGAATACCAAAATACCGAGTTTAACATACTTTACCGAGATACCGAGTTTTAATGAGTACCCCTTGTGTTTTTTCTTGTTGTTGTTTATGAAAAGAGAGACTATGAAATTAAACTAAACTAAATTATTACCGGTTTAAATTTAATTTAAAAAGCAATATCTTATTTTTAAGAATTATGCAATAAATAAAATGAAGACTAAATTAGAAAACTTTAGATATTATATGTGAGGGGTCTAATTCCAAAAGCGGCAATCTCCATCATTTTTTTTGAGCAATTATGATCCTTACTACATAATACAATAAGGCATATAATTGCTTGAAAAAAATGATGGAGATTGCCGCTTTTGGAATTAGACCCCTCATGTAATACATATGTGTATAAATTTAGGCATCAATTGACATAACTATCACATAAAAATGTATTTCTTAGTTTGATCCCGTATGATAATAACAGAAGATAAGCTCAAGCACAAGTCTATTTCCCGCTCTATATATTTTGGGATGGAGATTTTATTGAGAAATCATGCTGTATTAACGTTACGGCGCCAATGTGTAATAAATATAATGGATACAGTAGAACCGAGTAGAAAAAAGATAAAATATGAATGCGCAAAGAAAGAAGTAAATGCAAATCGTATTAACTATACTTTGCGTTATATTACCATGGTTTGACCACATATGAACTTAGTATAGAGTATAATGGAAAAGCTTAAAGTGCAAACTTAGTTTATAGCAGTGTTGAAAAAGGTCTAAATTTTATTCTAATGGTGTTTTTGACTTGAACTATCTTTGTGCAACATTAGCAATAAAATTTAATTCGAAATAGCCTACCAGGATCTTTATAGCCTTCCTTATGTTTAATCTCGTCATATACATGTTCTTCATTATTCTCATCTATGCTGTGGTATAAATTTGGATTTGTTAAATCTGCATTTAAATTTTTTTGGCTCATGTCATTATTGTAATTTATTGAATAAGTTCCGGCTAAATGAATATGAAATAATTGGTAAATTAGCAATAGGTAAATTTATTTAATAAAAAAAAAACAATTTTAAATTTTCAATTACCGCGGCTACTGGCATTAGAATCAGTGTCACATGAGCTCGTTTTATAACGATCTAAATTCGATGTTTTGTTTGGTCGTAAATTGTTAAGCAGTTGTGAGCTATCATTCAGTGGAGTCTGTATGATTGGTGGTGCCTGGAAGGCATATACTGGATTATCGAAATGATGTCGATCAGGTTGTGATAATGGATCAGCTATATATTGTACATGTGCAATTTCGGTTTTTAAATTTTGCACTCGTCGTCTAAAGTACAGTAAAACGAAAATTATAACTCCTACTAATGTCAGAGCTACCACAATGCCCCATGTAACACCTGCAGTACTATTTGCTATTGTAATCAAAAGATAAAAAATATATTAATAAATATTTTCTAAAATAAAAATAAGATAAATTAATAAATCTTTAATTAGATGACCACTTACATAGCGTTCCTTGTTGTGCACTTCGACTAGGTGTCATGCAATCTGGACCCACGAAACCTTGTCTACAAATACAACCCAATGCTGGCTGGCAAGCATATTGTTGGGATGGACAAGCACAAAATTCCATACAATGCTGTCCGAAAAATCCCTCAGGACAAACATCATCACAATGTGTTCCCATCCAACCAGCATGACAAATACAGTGACCATCATTTTTTCGACATCGAGCATCATTTTTACATTTACAAGTTTGACTACAATTAGGGCCGTAGTAATTATTAGGACAGGTAGTACTGCAACTAGCACCAGTCCAACCAGGCGCACACTGACACTGACCCGTAATATGTGAACATTCTCCACCATTTTCGCACATACATTTCAAACTACAATGAGGTCCATAAGTTCCATCTGGACATGGATGCTCACATGTCAATCCAATATAACCAGGTCTGCAGATATATTCACCCGTCACATGATCGCATGTTTTGTTTCCATAAATAATGTTGGGACATTTCTCTTTGCATCCCATGCCGTAATAACCCTCTGGACATGGTCTTGTGCAATCATTACCCGTCCAACCTTTATTACAAATACATTTTCCAGTTTGAGCATCACAAGATGAATTATTGTAACAACGACAAATATTTTCGCAATTGTCACCATAGAAACCAGGTGGACATTTCGTTTCACAATTAACACCTGGAATTAATGAATCGAATATAAAATAGAAATGCAAGTTAAACTTAAAATATATTTAGATTTTTATATAGTATTTTTTTTTTAAATTTATCTTTATAGTTTTCTAACTGACCTTTGCTATCATTTCCTTTGTAAATGCAATTACAAAAAGAAATTATTATATTAATATTTTGTTTTATGATAGACTTTCAATATGTTACTTACCAACCCATGGTGATTTACAAATGCACCGCCCATCTACAGCATCACAAGCAATGGAATTATTAAAATCGCAATCACATTTTTGTGTACAATTTTGTCCAAAGTATCCAAATTCACATTTTGTTTCGCATACCTCTCCGGTCCAGCCGGCACTGCATGTACATTGTCCCGTCTGAGGATTACATGCTCCGGAATTCAGGCAATTACATTTCCCCTTGCAGTCTTTGCCATAAGATCCCTCGTCACATGGTCGATCGCAACGGTGTCCCTTCCATCCAATTGTACAGAAACATTGACCAGTTTCAGAATTACATGTTGCACCATTGTAGCAGCCACATTTCTGTTCACAATCTTGTCCATAAGTACCTGCAGGACATGAATCTTCACAAGTTTTTCCTTGGAATCCGGGAGCACAGGTGCAAGTCCCTTTAAAAAAGTAATAATAATAAATAAAACTTTCTAATTTTTTTTTTTAATTATATATGAAACTACCATTAATAGGCGAGCATTGAGCACCATTTTTGCATTCACACGATATGTGGCAATTATCTCCATAAGTTAAAAATGGACATGGTCGATCGCATAAGCTACTACTCCAACCTGCTTGACAATCACATTTTCCATTCCATGGATGGCACATTTTTGTATTCTCTTTATCACACTCACAAGTTTTGTTACACATTTCACCATATAAATTATCCGGACACATTCTGTCGCTACAATTATTTCCTTTCCAGCCATTTGTACAACTACAATTTCCATTAGACGGATTACACTTAGCACCGTTCAAACAGCGACATGTTTCTGAACAGTTTAGACCAAACAAATGAGTTGGACAAATATCTAAACATTTAGTCCCCATAAAACCTGGGGCGCATTCACACACACCAGTGATATGATGACAATAACCGCCGTTATAGCATTCGCAAGTTTCTTCACAATTTTGGCCATAAAAACCGTTTGGACATCGATTCGCACAAACATCTCCAGCCCAACCTATTATGAAGTTCAAAAAAAGATTAATTTCTCATGTAGGTATATAACAAACAAAAAACAAACACCACATTAATTTTTCGTATCAAAATAGATATTTAATATATTATTTTACGTAAATTAAATAAAAATACAAATACGGCGATCTCATCAGTTTGTATATCGAAAATACGTTCCAACTATTACTTCTAATTCGTATCATTTGAAATATAAATTAGCTATTTTCAGTGTACCAAATTTATCATCATTTGAGGAAAGTTTTGATAAAGCGAGAATAAAATGATATAAAGGAAGTGTTATAAAACACACAAAAAATTATCATTTAAGGAAAAAAAAAAGATAAGTAAAGATAGTAACAATTGAAAAGATTTTTAACACATGGATTTGCCTGGTTTTTTTTTCTTATAGAGGTAACAAACGTTAAAAAACCGTATCAGTGTTAAAATCTTTACAAAACTTACATCATTCTAGTTAATGCTTTGTAGGTAGTGAAAACAATCATAGGTCCTCTAATAAAAATAAAATATTACGAAATAACACAACATTTAGAAAATTTGATGAAAAGTACAAAAGATGAAATTCTATAAAAAAGAGAATTCATGAATTTATCACGTACACTGTACAAGGGGGACTAAGAACCCATGTATTTATATTGTAATTCATATTTATGGTGATAAAAACCATTTGAGGTTTTTGTTATTAGCTTTTTATACGCATATTGTTATATTTCCTCTTTTAGTTTCGGGTTTATCGTTATTAATTCCATAGTTTAAATTAAAATTAATATAAAATAAAAAAAATATGTACATAAATTATAATTATATAAAAAATTACCAGGAGGACAGTCACATTTTCCATTTTGCGGATCGCATTTACCATTGTTCTGGCATTTACATTCTTGTTTACACTCGCTGCCATGTTTACCGTCTGGACATGATTCATTGCATAAAGGACCTGTAAATCCTGGCGAACAAGTACATTCACCCGAAACGTGATCACATCTTCCTTCATGTTCACAGCGACATCTTTCCGTACAATTTAAACCATATCGACCCACAGGACATTCGAATTCACATTTATCACCAATGTAGCCTTTGGTACATTTACACATTCCATTGAATTGATCGCAAATTCCATCGTGCTCGCAAATGCATTTCCTTGAGCAATCTCTACCCCATAAACCAGGTGGACAATCTATTAAATTGAAATTTATTAAAAAAGTTATAGTATAAGTAAAACGAAAAAGAAAAAAAATCTCATTTTTGAAACTCACTTATATCACAAGCAGGTCCTCCATAGCCTGGCTCACATTTACACACTTCTGGTGCAATACATTTTCCATTTTTACATTCGGTACATATTGGCAAGCACCGATCACCAACAATATTTTTTCCATAGCCCGCTAATAAAAAGGTTTCCAATATTGATTTAAAAAAAACTGTTCAATAGGAAAAACACAAATTAATTTACTTACCACAACATTCTTTCACAACTCGGTTCTTTGCTAAAGATTGTGTCTTATTAACGGTACGGAATTTAATCTTATATTTTGAGCAACGAGGTGGCACACCCCAACACCAAACACTTTCACGCTCTTGATATGCTTGCTTTTCCGTTGTAACAACTTCTACTAGATATCTAAAACGAAATGGTTTGAATGAAAGTATTTTCTTGGAAGGCCATTTAAAATGAATCAAACTACAATATTGCATATATATTGTAAAATATGTTTAATAAACTTACTCTTCTATTTTTTTGCATACATTTGGTCCATCTAATTGTGGCGCGGTTGTTGTTTCAGCATAAACATTACTAATCACAGCTAATATACCAAATACCACATTTAATAAAATAAATTTATTAGCGATAATCATTATGAACTATGAACAATACTTTTAAAATTAAATGCACTGCAGCAAAATATGGGTCGACTATATCAAATTTCAAATTGTATACAGTTAATTACTGTGCAAAACTTTAATATTGGAACTTAAAAAAAAATTAATAAAAACTAAAACAATAAAAAATAAAAAAAAAACTATATTATTACAAATTAAATGTGTTGATTTAAACTACATTATAATAAAATCACAACTTTTTTTTTTTAAAAAAAACGTCTAACTTTGCAATTTACTTATGTTACATGTTTTTCTTTTAATTAATTTTTTTTTTATGTTGTATAAAAAAAAATTTTGACTCGTAGTTTGATGTATTATATATATTTGTATTATTGAGACATTCAAGTGAGTCAATATTTTGCATTCCAATTTATATCTGAAAATAAAAATGAAAAAAAATATATATATTTTATATATATAAACATTAAACAGATTAAGACCACGTCATTTTGATATTTAAAAAAATGTATTAAATCGCATTAATCTTAGAAAAATCTTAAAATTTCAGTAATTAATGTCTATGTAAATTGTAAATATTTAGGAATGGAATATTTAAGGTAAAAATGGTCATAAAATAACTCTTGATAATAATAACAATGCATCTTACTTGATAATAAATTATTGTCAAGACATGTTTATATATAAACTTAATTTTTTAATGTGCTCTTTTATATGACATTACAGCGAAAAAGTATAATGATAATTCGTTTTCTTTTATCTACAAATAAGTTTATTGCCCTCTAATATTCTAGAACTGACATATTATATTTAAGAATCATCGGTGGAGGATTCTCCAGTTAAACAATTTTTAAATATAAAATTTTTATCAGCACTTTTACTTTTGTGTTTAATGAATACTAAGCTAGAAATTATAATTAGTTTAGTGAGTTATGCATAAAAACTCTTTTACATTCAATTTATATTATAACAATTTAAATGAAATTATGTCTAAACATGTCGTATTGCATTAACAACTCAGGTTAATATTTATTGTCTTTGCTATCATTTTTTCGTGTGCTTTTGATTCAAGGCCGTTACGCTTGACTAAGAATATTATAATCTGAAAATATACATTTGTAGTTATAACGAAGATTACTGTAATTTTTTTTATTTGTTTTATGACAACATTTTAATTTGTTTTGTTTTGTTTTGCTTTGTCTCTAAATTTTAGGATAAGTAATTTGATTTATTTTCATATTACGATTTTTTTTTATTTAGATACGTAACTCTTGTAAATATGACAAAATTGAGTTAACTTATTACCATATTGACGGTATCATGGTACTATTATTCAGTTAATAGATTTTGTTGACTGTTTAATTTATCTATAGATGAAATTGAAAACGGAAAATGTATTTAGAAATTATATGTTATTCAATATTCGATAATAGAATAATAATTATATTAAATTTCAAAATTAATAATGTTTTTACAGTGGAATGACACCGGGAATAACAAAATAAGATCTTCAATTTAAATATATATAGAAATGAAGCAATGTGAAGCATATACACACTTCAGTAAATATGAATAATATGCCTTAGATGAATAAATGTTGACATTTATTGCTGAAATCTGAATTATTCAATTGAATATTTGTAATGCCTTATCATACCAGCTGTAAATTGAGTGGATTCTTAGCTCTACGGTTCTTTGTTTTTTATTTTTTTTTTTTTAATATTCTGACGAAGCAACTGGACGAAAATAGTATCTATAATGGAAAGTGACGCATAATGAGGAGGCTATAATTAATTAAATGTCAGAATTAATGTTATTTTTTAAAATAATTTTAATTTGATGTTTCTCCAAACCCTTTATAAATTTTTAATTCTTCACAGCAGAAGAATAACTAACTAAAAATAAACATTTTTAAAATGGCTATTGCAAAAAGGTTATAGAGGATAATTTGTCTACCATATAATGATAATCTCACTGTTCCTTTAACGTCTACATACACAAAAACTGGATATGTTATTCAAGTAGTTTTATTTTTATGAAAATGAATATTATATATATTTTTTTATTTATATACCAATTTTCTGATTCCATATATGTTGGCTTGTTAGTCACAGCAAGTAGGGCGTTTAATAGTCGACGTTGTAGGATAAAAATATGCTTATTCAAGAGAATAATTTACTATAATTTAATATGAGTGACAATTGTATCGTCAGTATCAAAAGTTCAGAACGTAAACGGATACAAATGCGGGCAATTTCATTATATTATAATTCATTCATTCGTGTATATACTTATTTGTTATTGTATATTTTCAAATGTATTATATTATTAGTATATGTCTAGATTTCAAGTACTTGGTTTTTGTATACAGAACATTAATTAAAGGGGGAAAGGGAAGGTACCAACAGTTGGTATTTCATTTATTTTTATTTGTAAATGTATTGTAAATTGTAATAAATGTCGATGTCCCGTATATATACTTTAATAAGCAAGTAAGTAACTACCTAAATAACAAACTGAAAAAAAAAATGATGTCTGTGTACTGAATTCCTTTTCGAGTTTTTTTTTTTTTTTCAATATTTTGTTTATAAGAAAAAGAAATTATGTATTCATAATAAGTGTTTGTATGCTGAAAGTTTATTTTCATAGACACTTATAGTTTATTTATTCATAAACTAATTCACATTTTCCTTCTTCATCATGTGTATTATGGCATCTAAAAAATATTAACCCATTAAAAAAATAAAAATAAATAAATAATTAATAAACCACAAAAAAAAAAACAAAATATAAGCGTCAACTTTTTATACATTTAGCTCAGATCAAATAGCATATTGTTTATTAAAAGTTCACTGATCAATTCTTAGAAAGATTGTAGAAATTACTCATCTTCTTATCGTTTACATTTAAAAAAAAAAAAAAAAAACAAAACAAAAAATTCTGCACACATATATTTAAAAAAATATTGTTCACATTAACCTCAGTCACATATACAGAAATAATTAATAAGGTAAGCGATATCTATATTCGAATATAACATTCGTTCACACTTGGAAAGTTTTACACAAACATTTTATTATTTTGAATTATATTTGTAGATTATAAAACCGTTCGTATTTTTCTAATATTTTGTGAACTGTTTATTGAAACACTGCGTCATTAATTTTAAAATTTTGTGCTAACTAGATTTGCAAATTATATTCTTTCATATTTTTTTGTATTTCTAGTTATTTATAACAATTCTTCGATAATTATTTTTGGCTGTTTAACATGAATATGAGACTATATCTTGTAAATGAATTTGCATTCTATCGAAATAGAAATATTTAGTAAATGAACCGGTGTGTACATAAAGCGGAAACGAAATGTGGTCGTTTGTAAATTTTTTAAATAATTCTATGTGGCACACATTGATATCATCATGCATTATTTAGATTGATTAAGGTAGACAGAATTTTATTTTTAGGTTGAATTGATTGATTGAGTGGTGAAAATGTTATAGTCGGTCTTACATTTTTTTATCTCCAAACTAAAACAATTTCCAATACCACATATTATATAGGCTGTGATAAGAGTTTAGTAGTAGTAGTTGATTTATTTGTATTTTAATGAAAATTTTATAAAAAATATGCTAGCAAATATTTTGAGAAAACTTAATCTTAAGTAGTATATGTATTATTTAAGAGGCAAATACGAATTTCATTTAAATTTCTAATTTTTTTCGTATAATCTACAAACTGATTAAATAGTAGATGTATTCTATTTTTTTTTTCATATCTTTGAAAATATAGTAGCTATTCCAAATTTTAAATTTTAACTGTACCATGATATTGTTTCAGTTACACCTATCTATTATTTCTGAATCGAAAATAGTCTTCAATATAACTACTTCTATAGAAAAATATATTAAATCAATGTTGAAAAGAAAATGTATATTCCCATTGCACAGAAAAATTGTTTTCTTAGTAAACTCTATTTACCTATTATATTTATTTATAAATATTTTTCGGAAGGAAATTGTATATCGTTATGAGTATTAGATTTAATCATACGTGCGGAAAAATATAAAAATCGAAATATAAGTAAAAAAATTGCATTGAAAAAGTGTATATAATTAATTTGCCATATGTAATTCAATTAACGTTTAACATGAATTTATAGAATATTCTAAAAAAAAAAAAAAGAAAAAAAGAAAAAAAGTAGTAAACAATTGGATTATGTATATTCAAAATCTTATTATGACTAATGGTGTCGAATGTTTTCCAATTTACGAAAAACTCTTCATATACACAGGAACACAAAGGTATTAAAGAAAAAAAAAATTAACCTTAATACATAATATTGCGTAATATTGAAAATAGACATTAATTCGATACTATATGTTGTGTTTGTTAAAATATGTATTTGCCCGAGCATACATGAATACATGAACTAACCTATCCTATAACTATATATAAATATATATATAAAAATATATTCGACCATTTTTCTCTTCTTTTTTTTTTTAGCTTTTCGTGTCTCTACCCTAGATATACTTTTAACTTAATAGATTTCGTGCTATGCATAGTTTATTAATAATTAGAAATAAATAAACGTATGTGAGCTCATATCAAAATGCAATACAATAGATTTATTATATGTATCAAAAAAACACAAAACTGGATATAACTAACCTACAATAATAATAATAAAAAAAAAAAAAATGAAAAATAATAATATAATTTTTGTTCATGTTTAATATTTATTATATCATTATTGGACTATATTATTTTAACGTCGGTGGGTATATTATAATAAATTTATCCATCTATCTAATTAAAGTTAGGTCGGTATTAAAAAAATAAAAAAAAATAATCATAATAATAAAATTGTTTTACATATTCTTTTTTTTTTTACTTCCAAATTGAATCGTTGAAAATTATAAATTATAGATGAGACGCGAGTTATTAAAAAATAATAATTACATAACCTACACAGGTCCTATTCTATTCAATTTATTTATTCTTTCGTAGAATCAAACATTCATAGCTAGTTTCATGGTCAGGCTCAAGGTCATATACGCATTGATAATTAATAACTATATAGATATACCTCTAGTGCACAGTAATTACTGGGTTGGCAGGTTTTTAACATTATTCGTGTATTATGATTGTCGTGATAATTGATAATCTATAGCAATCTAATCAAAGGATAAATGAGTACTGATAGTTTTATTGTCATTTTTTTTTATCTATGCGGACTAAAATTACAATAATGGTTTATGATTGCTTTTTGTTTCCTAAGAATCTCGCCTAATTTACTATTGAAATGAAATTGATTATATATTATTTTAATCATTCCTATTCTCATGTGCTATATTACTAGCTGTTAATCTCTAGGTGTCTTCATCTAGTATATTTCTCTTTGCATTGTACTCTTTATGATTGTTTCGTTCGAATCTTCTCTGTGGAATTTTTGATACCAAAGAGAACAATTTTACATAATCTTATTTTAATTTGAAAATGACGACAATATTGAAAACATGTTAATTTCGTTCTTTCTTTTTTTTTTTACATAGACCTGCTGACCTATAAATCATTGCAAGTAATTAATTATTTTATCATACAATTATCGTATAGTTTTAGTATAAATATGTTAATGTTCAAGTAATAGTTTTTTTTTTTTTTGATTCAGGTAGAAATTGTTAAAGTGTTTTGTTCACAAATACTTTTATATATATATTGAAATATATATGAAAATAAAGTTAAAAAAATATGGTATTTGCTTTTAGTATGACGAATTTATTTGCTTATAAGGCTATTGATTATTTTATTAGAATTCTATTGTGTTTAAAGACTTACATACAGAACAAACTGGAAACAAGAATTTTATTTTTTTTATTTTTCTACTTTCAGTACATATAGAAACTGTAAAATTAAATCTGACACAGACGAATTACAGACAAATAAAAACTTAAATTTAAATGTTTTCTGATCATTGTTTTGAAGCGTAATATTTATGGTGATAACTCATTTCCTTTTTCTCTATTATCAATTTATTATTATATATATATACATATAGTCAAATATATCCAGCAGAAATGATGGAAAACTCTAAATTAGAACGAAATAAAGAGAGAAAAAAACAAATAGTTAGTTAGCCCAAAGTAGATAATAGACAATAGTAAAATATTAAATGAAATTATAATCAGTGTTGCTAATCAGTTTATTGATATTTATATTGATATCGGTTTAAATAGCATTCAGAAATAATAAAAAGAAATAATTGTTTTTAAAATGGCGTTTCAAAGAAGATTCTATTTATTGATGTTATTTTATAATATTTAAGATCCAGTATCAAAAGCGCCCAGCATACGATGAAAATTCAATGATAATATAATCTCATTGTACAATTAACATTTTATTATTATTATTATTTTTTTTTTGGAACAAATCTGTTGTTGTGAATAGAAGATATTGATAGATATTGAAGAAGAAAAAAATTATCATGGTACAAAATACGAAAACAATAATAAATGAATAGATGTGCGGTTTATTTTATGCGAAAATTAAGCAAAATATCAACCACATGAAATTTAGTATTTGGATTCTTTGAATTATATTTGAAATGACCGTTTTTACTTATTATATTAATAACAATAAAAAAAGCAAAAAAAAAAAACGGAGTAGGCTAGCCTTTGTTTGTATATATTATAAAGATGTCGCCATATATAAAGAGCATTAAACAAAAACAAAATAATAAAATAAATATATATATATAGATATTATATAGTTATAAGAAATCAATTTAACTTTAATTTCATATTTATTTCAACAGCTGCACCAATTTCATATAAGATATGATAATGTTTTTCTATTAATGCGTTCGTCTTCAATGGTTCATAAACTTTATTTTATTTGTGCAAAACAATATTTTGGTGTGTGCTGCTTTTTATTTTAGTTAAATATAAAATAGTATGTGTCATGTCATGGCGTTTTACATATATGTTTGACAATATGCGATATTTTTTTTTTGTATGAAATTGAATAAAATAAATATTATATTAGAATTTAGTAAAATACTGTGTGCGTATAATGTCATCCATTGTACAATGTAGAAATCTTGATAGGTCCTACCACTATCAAGATGTATGCGGAACAATAACGCATTTAGTGTCAATAATAATGATAATTACGTTGTACATATGTATTATGATTAGGAACTTATTTTTTTTTTTTTTTTTGTCAAACTTTTGGTAATACTTATATGTATTGGGACAGAAATATTAATTATTTAATATTGAAAATTGAAAATATATGTGATATTATTATAAAATATTAGTCATAACAGCAGGTATTTAAAGTAAAATTATACAAACATATTACAATTATATTAATTATTATTATTAACCAAATGTATTATTCTTAAATGCCCAATTCCTGAACATAATTAATAATAATTACAAAATAACGCATTTAAAAGTATAACTTGACTCCGCTAAATTGTCATATATATATATAAAATATTAAATAAGTAAACCAGTGTGTTGGTATAATGTAGTTATTTATTTTTAATACGGTGCTTTCTTTGTTCATTATTATTAGTATTTTTTTTATTTTTATATAGAAATTTTATTATATTTTTACGTAAACACTTTTAAGTTTTGCATATTTTATTTTTTGAGTGGATATATTGAATAAACTTTGAGCTTATTATTCATGATAAGTTTTAATATCATGTCAAAACTATTCACGAACTCTCCAATAAGGTTCATTTAAATATAATTAGCCTACTTTTTTTATTCGCATTATTTTATTTTTCTTCTTTTTCGCTGTTTTTTTCTTATATAGGTATTAATAATAAATGAATGAGTTTACCTATATAAATTGCAATATGGTAACCCATATTATTATTATTTAGAAATCAAACTCGTAATAATTACGATTTGTAGCACTAATGGTGATTTTATTTGCACAGTTAATTGATTTTGATTTACCATAGAAATTATACATTTTAATAATTTTTTTATAACTTTATGCTTACCTCTATATTATTTAATTTGGCTACATAGCTACGCTTTCACGTAAATATATGTCACTTTTAACACAAATTAAAATGTAAAAAATATACTAAATATTTTCTTTATTTATACGCAAAATATTCAATTTATTATTTAATTATTTTTTTTTTTATTATTATTATTATTTTTAATACAAATGATACGAGCGAACGGAACAAACTGCGAAGGCGTAGCATACTATTTCATTAAAAGACTTATAAAGACTGGATGTAAATACATATGCAATCAATTAAAATTTAACTAATACAAATGAGAAATGAGGGAGAATGAATATTACATATTTCGTATTTTGTGTGCTAGGTATAACTACTTGCTTACAGTTTTTTTTTTCTTTTTTTTTTGTTCGATGGCTTTCTGACACTGACTGAATTGAAATTCTGAATACGATTGTAAATATTACATACCAATTGAGACTGTTGAAGTATGGTTAAAAACGTATGTCGACACAATATGTCGAATATACACAATACATAGAAAAATCGTATGAGACATTCTACGAACGATACGTATAACTTGTGAGTGTGTATTTTTTTAGAGATATCCCAGTGAAAAAAGCAGTACCTACTGATTCGTTAAATGTGGGAATGTTTTTTTTTAATGAAGTACATTTATGTGTTTATTTCTCTTATTCCATTTGATAGTAAACTATTTTAATATAATAAATAAATAAATTGCCTGCAAGATCGAATTTGTATATGTTTATTCATTTTATTATTTATGGGTAACAATTATTTTGAGTAGTATTTATAGATATGGATTTGAGTAATGCTGATAACGAAATTTTTAAATGTTAAGTATGCTATTTCTTTCGAGTTCATTTTATTGGAGTAATATTCTCTCTTAAAGAAAATCGTTTTGTCTATATTTAATAAATCTTTAGTTCTTTAAGTTTTTTTTTCTATGAGTATAATTCTTTTCATTATCCTAGATCGATATTCACATTTTATTTTTAGGATTAATTCAAAGCATTGAAATCAGTTATTGGAAGTATCACAAGAAATACTAAACGCAATGGAGTGTCTGTCACGCTGGCCGGACATATGTAGCCGGACACGACGCTAAATCGCCGGCTGAACTTACTTGGTGTAACTAAGCTCCACAAACATTTTTTCTACAGCCGGGCAAATACTTTAGGTCCGGCTGATGTTCGGCCAGCATGACAAAATTTTGTCCGAGCAACGTGATATTTTGTCCGGCTGGCGTAAGAAGTAAATATATGGTAAAAATAAGTATATATTATTCAAAAGAAAAAACAAGCTTCCAATTTGATTGGTATAGAGCTTCATTTTTACGAGTATTAATTTCACAAATAAAAAATAATAATAATCCCTAGCATTATTTTATCCGAGATTTTATCTTTCAATTAATTCTCGTTTTGCACCTTTTTCTCATTAATTAAGCGAAAAAAAAACTTTTATTTCGCTTTTTCTCAGGATTGGGTGGACGGACAAAAATGTTCCACCCACCGTTGGATGCGGAATGAGCGTGCCTTGTAAATATATGTATATGTTTTGATTTTGATCAGTTTCGTTTTTCGGTTCAAAACAAACCAAAAAAAACTGTTTTTACCATATATTTACTTCTCACGTTGGCCGGACAAAATTTTGTCTAAAGAATTTGCCCGGCTGTAGAAAAAATGTTTGTGGAGCTTAGTTACAAGTAGGTTCAGCCGAAGCTTTGACGTCGTGTCCGGCGACATATATATCTGGCCAGTATGACAGACACCGCAATCGAAGCATTTTTCATCCAAAGTAAGTACTACGAAAATAATTTTATTTCACTTTTGAAAAAAATACAAATAAAGTATTAATTTTGTAAATTATTATTTTTTTTATCCCATCAGTCGAGCCATCAGTTATGTATTCTTAATTTATTAGCCTCGGTTTAGAGCATCGCTGTATTTTATTTTGTACAAACGCTAATGTGTTGATAATTCTGTGAAAACTTTAACACCTCCGAAAAATTTAGTCAAATTTATATAGAACGAACTGGCAACTAGAATAATTGCTGTCAAAATTGGAAAATATAACGATTTATACAACGAAACAGACAGAAAATTTAAAACGATTTAACTTTTTTGTCAGCTTCTGTTGTGAAATCCGTTGTATTGACATTGTTTCGACGATGCTCTAAACTAACACCTAGGGTGGTAAGCTTCAACTCGTTTAACCCACGAATCTCGGGTAACCCGAGCTTTTGATAAACTTCAATTCGGTTAAACTTGACGAAACCTCGGGTTTCAAAGCATGGGTTTCATGAAACCGTGTTACTTATGTTCTAACCGTGATAATAAATATGAGGGCGAGTGATATGGTAGCTGTTGCATCTCACTCACACTCATATCTATTATCACGGTTAGAACATAAGTTAGACGATACAAACTAATGTGGGATAACCGCCTAAATAGTGCTCAAGCTATGAGTTCACACGTCTCAATTCACGGCAACTAAAAATGATGTATTGTTACAGCGCTTTTGGCATCTCAACTTGAAAGCTCGGTGTCAAAATGCAAAATTCGCATCTCCGATTGGACAATCGACTAAAGCTTTCAAGCTCAGATGTCAAAAACACTGTAACAATACATCATTTTTAGTTGCCGTGAATTGAGATGTGTGAATTCATAGCAACTATAAACGACCGTAACGTGACGGTTGTTTTGAGAGCTTGCATGCAAGCTTTATTAAATGACCAATTGGAGGAGCGAATTTGACATATGTAATAAAGCTCTCAAGTCAAGCTCTTAAAACGGCCATCACGTTACGGTTGTTTTTAGTTGCTATTTGATATGAATTCACACTTAAGATTCAGTTTTGAGATATTGGTCGTCAATAAACTAAAAGACGCTGAAATTCGTTTCTATGAAAATATGTTTACGAAAAATTAAGTCGTGTACGAGTCCATTGGCAGCTTGTTTTTTCTTGTCATTATTTAACCTGCATTATTAATTTTCTTTCCTTTGTGATTATCATTACTTATAAACAGGGTTGGGTCATGACGCGTAAAAAAAGTTTTCGACGTCAAAAACGTAGAAAAAGTAAATTACCCGTAAAATAACGTAAAATACGTAAAAAATGTAAAAAATGC
>JAABKK020018764.1:0-14365 GCA_011634745.2 Catotricha subobsoleta
TTAATTTTAGTGCAGAGTTATTTGTAGTTGAACAAATCAGATTGTAGGTATACTGTATAAGGTAATACATAAATAGTTATTACCCATGGTATAACATATATTATACCATGGTTATTACCTCTATGATTGTAGAACAGATAAAGAGATCGCATTACCAATACTTTTTATGCTTGGTAAAGTTCTCTCTTAACATTTATTATATATTTGCGATTAGTTAAAATTATGTTAAAAAACGGCTAAAAATTTCGAAAAAAATATATTTTTTATACTGTATTTTAAACCTTAACAACCCTGGTTGGTATCGATAACCGATATGCTCATTTTTTTCTCAATTCAAACTGAGAATGCAGTTTTGTCTTATGTCATATCATAAGGGAAAGGGAATATCTTTTTTAAAAAATCTTGCGAAATTTTGTTGTAGATATTTCAAGCCTGACTAAAGCAGATTTAATCAACCTAGCGTTATATATTTGCCAGATTCATTAATTATAAATTTTGAAGGATGAAACCGCTTTTATCTTGTGTAGAATGACATTTCATTCCACGTAATACGCAAACTTTCACTAAAATGACTATAAACTACCGACATACTTTCACAAGAGACCTAACATTGGAATCGTTAAATTACCTAACTAATAAAATTAAATTAACAATATTTTATTGTAAAGGAAGGAACAATAACATATTAAATGAGCGTTCCGGCCGTCACTAAAATAGTCATATATTGCGTAATTGTTAACCAAATGACCCTTTGAACTGTTAAAAAGCCTTATATTATAAGATATATCAAGCTAACAAAATCAACATATGTTTCTACAAAAAATCAATCTTTAGGCCCATTGCGTAAGAAAATATAAAAAAAAAAATCATATGCATAAAATTGGTGAACACCGTTGTAACTTGCAAACAGCATATTTCTATATTTTCTACTGAATATATGATATATCTAATCATTTTTGGTGAATTTTTCTACAAAGTAATTCAAGAAATATATTTTAATTACAAATTACATTTATCAGTATAATAATTAAAATTAAATTAAAAAAAAAATAATTACATTTTTGGTTTCTCGTAATACAATTACAAATTTTTCAATTACAATTCAAGAACATATGCACATATAAATTAACTTTTTGCATTGAATTTGGTCGTCCCTGTTTTGATGATTATTATAAATTCTATTACAAACCCATTTCTTCATACTAAAATCTATTATTTATTTAGTTTTTTTTTTTTTTAATTAATTTACCGTTTTAAACATCTGGAAAATACCAACTGGCGCGCAATGGCTTGTCTATAGATTACCAGTGACTGCAAATATCCAGATATAATATAAATAATATCGTTACATAATTATATTAGTTTATATGTACTGATTTCTCTCATTTTTTTTTTTTTTATTTATTTACTCAACTAGTCTTCAATTAGAGTATTATTCCAATGATTGTCCCCAAATGAGTTTTATTATATAATAATTGTATTAAAAATAGTTGCAAAAGTATAATATATATCTCAAATAGATATAAAATTCGTTGCAATATTAAAATGATATTGACAATAATAAATAATTTAGCAATATTTTAATAAATATTATTAGAAGGTACTTAAACCGTATATATTTATAATGTATTTGTATATAGAGCTTGAGCTTGGTAGAATTATATATTTTCTATAGTTAGGAGTTTACTTTTAAATATTAGAAATTAATAGTGCAGCAAACAGTGCGTAGTTACAGAAATATGAACAATAAATATTGCATATTTTAATTTTTACATTCATAGTAGATGGTAGAAGCATGAAAACTTGTTTCCCACTAAATTGAAAAATTCTTGAATCAAATTCCCTTCACATGCTGGTAAATTTTTCGCCCTTCATTCCCACCACCAATTAAGGAGGGTCAAAATTTGTAGCTATTTCCCTAACTAGCGGTGATATTATTAAATATGACCAGAATCGAATAGAAAATCCAACACATCTCAATACTTACCTACTGAGTAGTGAAATAATAGAATTATGAGCAAGCAAATATACAGTTTATAAATTCTATGTAAATTGAGGAAATAATTCTGTTACACGAGAGCAAATTTAATTTATAGACAGTGAATTTGCTATACATTTTGTAAAATAAAATTAATAATAAAACTGGAGTAATTATTGTTTTTTTTTTTTCTTTAATTAATTATTCGTACTTTTTTGTGTAGAAAATAATAATTTTTTTTTAAATATGTACACAGAAGAGTGAAGAAATAAAAAATGTAGCCACTATAACGTCTAACCACAAAGAGCTTCCTGTTTGACAAGATATTACACATTAATCGGTTTTATTGTTAATATTATGTTGATGGTAATTTTTTTTTTTAAAAAAATTATAATTTTTGTTGTTGTCGTTGTCGTGTTATTTGTGTGCACTTTTTGCATAAATAAAATGCTATTTTATATTAATATGATATTCTTTGATAAAAATATGAGATCCTTTTTTTTCTGTTGTATATTCTTTAGTAAAATATCACTTCGACGTAACTTTAGCAACGTCAATACAAAATGAACAAGAAAGAAAAAAAATAAAACAAAAAACTAAAAAAATAATGTGAAAAAAGAACAGAAATGTACTTAATGAAAGACATAAGAATATCAGATTTTTATTTTACATTATTATGATATATATAAATAAATATATATATAAATACATAATGAAATTAAATTTCATACTATTTTTTTTAAAAAAAATTTCTTCTTCTTCGCTTTTGCTATAAAAATGTGTACATAAAGAATAAAAACGCTTTCATATTAATATGGTCTTTGGCGCTCAAGGCAATATCATATATGCCATCGCGATGCTTGGAATATACATTTTTATCCATCCATACAACATCTCTACAATCATGATATTATGTACAATGCCGTACCCACCAAACCCATTGCAGGTATATTATAAATATTATGTCGCGCAATTTTTACTTTATTTAGCGCTTTTCCATCAATCGATGCAAATGTGCAAATCATCATCTTCTTCTTCTTTTTGTTGATATTATTTTGTGCAAATTTTTCTTCTTTTTTTTTTTGTTGTGTTTTGGTTGATATTTCTTATCGTTCCTCTTTTTTTTCTGGTCATAAAAGATATTATGCGATATGACGAATATACCTCTATATTCAATATAAATTTGATGAGTGGCGTATGTAGTGATGTGAATGTCTACTTATTTAGTTTTTGCATGAAACATTTAGTATTAGCCTCAAAAGAAGGTAAGCGTATTCATGCAATAAAAAAAAAAAAAAATGAGAAGTCTGAATATCAAGAAGTAGGGTATATTTTAGTGTATAACTTCTATATGAGTAATAATATGCAAATTCAGGTTAAATTATTGCGTATTGCAAGCTGGACAATTTGTGCATAAGACCGATTTAAAAGAAGAAGAAAAAAAATGTAATCGTTCATAATGTAATATTATTTATTTTTTTTTGATACAGAAAATATAATTTTATTTTATAGCATGTTATACCTTATACGTCATATGTTGAATTCGGTACCCACCATTGCGCGCCTTCATAAAAGAGTTCTGTCGCGAAAAATGGTTAAACATGAATCTTTTTAATATTTAAAATAACTCTTTTCTGCATATCATTTATATTTATTTATTTTTTTTCAATGTTAAGCATTTCGTTTCTCTTCGTTTTTTTGTTGTTTTTTTTTTTTGTACTTTTGGGTTTAATAAAATATGATACTCACATAAGAAAAAGGAGAAAAAAAATTAATATTAAAAGTCTTATTCTAATGTTATCGTATAAATATCTGTTTCTCTTCTCACCATGGCAATTATGTTTTTAACAAACAAAAACAAAAAAAAAAAAAAAAATTGTCCATTATTGCAAATTTATGGTAAGACGCAGTTCGATATATAAACGGTATATTAAACCAGGAGGATACTTTTAACACACAAAAATTATTCATTTATACAATAATAATAAATAATAAGTAGTAATTATTATAACATGGCAATTATTATGTATTATATATTTATATATTTAATAAAACTGACGAAGAAAAATATAAAGCGCGGCATCACCAGCATATAATGCGCGTTTTGTTTTTGATCCGTGTTTTCCTTATTATAGGTCTTTTTTTTTCTTCGCGTTTTTGTTCTTTTTCTAAATAGGTCGTGGAACTTTTTCAGATTTAAAAAGTAAAACAGTTAAGTTTTTATAAAGTTTTTTTTTGTTCAATAAAATCGGTAATAGATATTTATCCATAAAATATATAATGCAATGAATGAGAATATAGTTTGTTTTAATTACTTAATAATTTGAAAATAGACTCGAAGTACAACTTAATAAACTGCTTTGACAAATCGTCTCTGTAGTTTTTCAGTTTAAAATAAAAAAAAAAATTAAAAAGCCTTGTCTCAAAACTAATCTGGCCACTTAAAAATAATTCGATAAACTTATAGATAATTCTTCTTTATATTTCATAGAATCCAAATGGCATTGTCACTAGGGTGGATCGAATTTTTTCTTATATCCTTTACCATGGTTTTTTTCATTGCATTTCACCTCCTGATTAACGTGCAGAAAGAATTTTGAATATAAAACAGATTTTAGATGTGCTCTAGGCAAAATGCAACGAAAAAAACATCATGGTAGAAGGTCCGCCTCTGATACTAATTATCAAATTAGTACTGAACTATAGAAACTTGATAATTTTCACTAATTTAGAAATATTATGTGACTTTCAAATTTTTACATGCAAAGTTTACATATCTAATAAATCGACTAAGACCTAACTTATGGTAAAGAAAACATAATGCTCTTGTTCTAAATGAATAAAATTTATTCATTTATTTGAATGTATACCTTCTAAGCAAAAAATATTACAGCAAAATTTAATTACATTGAATTTTAATTCTCTTTAAGTAGATCATTTCTATCTATATTTACAAGATTAGTCGTATATCAACGTTTCAGGTACTTATGATAAGTTTAGGGTATTTTTAGTGTCAAATAACTAAGAAGTTTGAAATAAAGTTTATTACAAACATACTCAAAACTAAGTCTAAATCGCTGTTCGAAGACCCTTAATATCGAACTAAATATACAATATATTCCGGATAACGTGATATTCCAACGAAAGATAACTATTCAATAAACTCGTTATTTCTAATCAGGTAACGTTAATATTTCATATCCGGTTCTTGTTATTACGATTGTATGTTCAAATTGTGCACTACGTGAATTATCAGTGGAAACAGCTGTCCAATCGTCACCTAAAATTTTAAATTTCGGTTCACCTAATGATAGTATCGGTTCTATTGTAAATGTCATTCCTGTGCTCATAATGCCCCCATATTTATTTCCTACAATAAATAATTAGAAATATTTATTTATTTTTTAACATTCAAAATCATTACTATTGTGCTTACTGTAATGACAAATTTGTGGTGGACCATGAAAATAAGTGCCAATACCATGACCAATAAAATCAGGAATAACTTGTAAGCCATTTGCATTTGCGTAATCTTCAATAGCATTACCAATTTTACTGAAACTCACTTTTGGCCCACAAACTTCAATTCCTTTGTATAAAGCTTTTTCCGTTATATCAACTAAATATTTTCCACGTTCATCAACATTACCAATTAAAAATGTTTTCGAGCAGTCACCATGATATTTGTTTAAATAGACCTTATGAAAAATAATAATAATTATTATTATGGAAAATGTGAAATGGTAGATATTTTCCATAAGAATTTATAAAGTATTTGATTGTATTTATTATAAATAATTACTGTTATATCAATATTGATAATATCGCCATCGATAAGACGTCGATCATCTGGTATTCCATGGCATACAACATTATTAACGGAAGTGCATACCGATTTTGGAAATAGAGCATATCGTAACGGTGATGGATAGGCATTTGACTTTATTATTTCGTTATGAATATATTTGTCTATTTCATCTGTTGTTACACCAGGCTAAAAATTAATTATTTATATACAGTAAGTTTTGTGTTAAAGTTCTTTGTTCACTGAAATTCATTTGTCATCTGGTGTTTGACAAAAAGCTTAGCCTAAACTTATTCAAAAGTTTATGAATTTACCTCTAAAATTAATGAACATTTTTTTAAAATATTCGCGGCTAATTTGCAACTCTTTCTCATTTTCTCTATTCCTTTTTCTGTCTTAATACTTGGAGTACCTTCTGTAATTTCTGGTCGTTTGTAGTTATCATAATAATCTGGTTTCACTATATGCTCTGGTATCGACAGCTCTTCGCTAACATTTCCTGGTTGTACAACTTGGTAAACTCCTAAGTCATATCTGACGTTTGTTATTGTTTTAATTAATAAGAAAATTATTAAACGCAACTTAAAATAAATTTGAATATTGTCAAACATCAAGGAGTTATGTGTATTACGAATGGCTACTTACTTTTTTGGTATAAAGCTAAATAATTTTCTCTGGCTTTGCGGCTTAAGGACAGCCGACAATTTTAATAGTGCTCTGCAACAAATGTTCATTATTAATTAATATAAATCTTTGTTTTGCAACAAATAATTAAATTCGATCGATTTGTAATTCAGGTATTTTATTGATCACCAAGAAATATATTTTAAAAAAATAAATTAATAGGTAGTAAAGGTTATCTATCTGTCATAATAAATACATGTATGCAGCTTTTCACCTCATCACCACAAAATCGAAAGAACTGTTTTGGATCAGTTCAAAATCAGTTAAAATTTATTTTGACAAGTTGAGTTTTTGTAAATAAAATTTCAATTGTATTAAAATACCAAGCGCCAATGGATAAAAAAACTCTTTTAAACATTGTTCCAAGTATTGCTGATTTAACAGAATCCAATAAATTAAAATGTACCGTTACCGGTTGTGATTCAATATTTCAAACTCAAAGTAATCTACAATTTCATTTACATAAACATCATAAAATCGATATTAAGAGTTTGATTGATACAAATGCAGTAGTTCAATATCATTGTCCTGTCAACAATTGCAAGTACAATGTACTTGCTAATGATAATGGTCCATTTTTCGCATCAAAAAAATATTTAAGACAACATTATCTGAAGGTGCATGCACTGAAGTCACTAAAATGTGTAAAATGTGATAAATGTTTTGCAAATGAAACGCTTAAAAGACAACATGAGAAATCTTGTGGTATAGAGTTTCGATGTACTGTTTGTGATTGGAAATACACATCGCGAGAATGTTTATTGACACATTGTCGTCGGAAAGGTCATTTGTTTCCAAAATCTTTAAGAAATGGTACAAACAAATTAAAGAGTGTTGAAAAGATTAAACCGAAAAGAAAAATGGATGAAAAAATATTTTGTAATAATAATAACAATAATAAATTGGTTCAAATAGCACCAAAACAAATATACTCAAAGTTGACAGATAAAGAAATCAAAACCGAATTACCAATAAATAATCGCAATGTTTCAAATCGTAGTAATAAGCCAGATAAATCTGTTTTAAATGCAAATAAAAAATATTCAAAGATCTCACAAATGACTCAAACGGCTTCACTGTACAAAGTGAATTGCAACAAAATCAGTAAAATGGTTGGAAATACAGCATCGAAATCATTAAAGTTAAAATTAAACGTTGGAAAAGCAATAGAACCGAAAAACAATGATAAATACAAAGATTTAGTTTTAATTGATGAGGAAAGCAGTACAATGATTAGTAGTTCATCACAAATTTATAAAAATCTAAACAATTTAAACTACGTTGAAGAAGACAGTAGCCTAAACTACTTTGGAACGGAAAATTTCAATGCTGGACTGTGTCATATTGAAACACAAACTGAATTAATGCCATTTGATACTGAAAATATTGATAATTCCAGAGATATGGATCAATTACTATATAGTCATATGCATACACAAACTTGTGATGAAATTTTATCTGAATTGGGATTGACCAATATACAGACTCAAACTAATTGGCCTGCCAATGATTATAATGATTTGTTTGTATCGGCTGAAACTCAAACATGTTTTCCAACACTTATGATGGATAATATATCGATTCATACACAAACATCAACCACAATCGAATCAATAACATATCCATCTTCTGATTTTAGAAACAGTAGTCAATACACACAAACACAGCACACAGATTATTGGTAGATTTTTTTTCTTTAAGATGCGACGAAGTAAATTAAAAGCCAAATAAATATTATATTAAAAATTTAGAAACTGTTTTATTCAATAGAATTTTTTATTGTTTTTGTTGAGTGTTTGGTTTAGGTAATATTTTCTAGGTGCTGTCACAAAATACAAGCTAATTGGTGAGCTGGTGATTTCTTTTCATTTCTTTAATGAGAATGTAAGCTGAATAATAAAAATACTTAAAGTTGAACAGCAAGCGAAGAATGTAAATGTGTGTTTTCAAGGTATCTTAATTTAATTCCATCGTCCGCTAAACATTACAATTATTTAACATGCTTGCGATGCTATTGCTTTTGGTGGTGGCTTCTGTATTGGTAAAAACAGTTTAAATTCAGACGGTAACTCATCTTCTGAATATAATCGATCTGAGAAGTAAACACGTCGTATCCGGCAATTAGCATGGATTTGAACTCGTAATGTTTCAACATAGTTAGTTCCATAGGCACGTCTTGTAAAATCAGATAAATTGAATTGTATTTGATTCCATCCTTCGTCTAAACGCATAGGCATTGTGCAAATAAATGGCTTAACTCTAGTTGTTGATTGATAGTTGCTAGCACGAAAGCGACGACGTACATTTTTATCATCCAACACCTAAAATATAAATGAAGAATATTTTGATTTTGATTTCCATCGATTGGTTTATGTATTAAAAATAATTGACACTTACCTGAACTTCAAATGTGAAATATTTTTTTAAGTTTTTTATAATCATGACTAGAAATGGTAATTTAATTCCAAGCGTTTTTTTTGGATCGGCCGGACAAGTAATGTATGTTGTGCTGACATTTGTTCCAACAATTTCCAATACTAAACTCTGAATATCATTATCGGTTATGCGTTTAATGTGACCATTTCGAACTTTTTTATCCCATATCTGTAATGGTTTACTTCCAATACTGTATAAAATCGACAGAAAACCAGATTGAAATGTATTTTTAAACATTTTTCACGATTGCTTTTACACTCGAATTAAAAATTAAAAATAATTTTAGGTTAATGTTTTTGTTATATTTCCATTAAAATCTAAACTGCTGTCAATCAACGAAGTATTGTATGCAACCAAATAATGGGTTAGTTTAAGTCTCAGTTTACAGTCGTTCTTTTCGACGTATAATCGGTTGTTAGTCAAGAATACAAATGAATTAGTTTTTTCTTGACTACATGTGAAGTTATGAACCAATCAGGTATCGTTATTTGATACAACATGTTTTCTTCAAATTAATTACAAATATATTAACTGTAAGATTTATTAAAATTACTTATTACTTATAATCGCCGTATTAAAATGCATTTTAATACTTGAATCATATGACGCGACGTCTGGCGGAAACATAGTTTTTAATAAATAATGAATGAATGAACAAATATATTAAATTAATAGAACGATTACTTGACAGCAGCTAGTTAGTAGTTGAGATGTTTTTTCATATATAATTTTGTGGTGGCGCCACTCCTGCTCTTTGGAAAACAAAACATGCAGCGTCTCCAATAATATATGACTTTCCATAAATTGCTCAACAGAGAACTAACGTGTAGGAATCGGTCTATTATTACAAAATCACTTTATAACTGATCAGAACCAAATCTAGCCTAAAAACCAGAGTACACAAAATTTCTAAGAGTTGGCCCACATTTGTATTTTAGGAGAATATCATTTAAACAATTTTATTGGTAGTTTATTTTTATTTCAAATTATTATAAACAGTCCTATTTGAATAAAGCTTAACAATAAAAAATATAAATAAATAAATAAATAAATAAATAATAAATACTTAAATATATAGAGTTTTCTTCTAAAACCTAACATTATCATTGGTATTAAAATATTGCATCTGGAAGAAGTAAACAAAATTCAAATTAAACTTATTTATATTTGAGTATTTGAGTAATTCCATTTATATAAAATCAAAATATAATTGTCTTCGCTTCATATGGACGATTCATTAACATAACCGAGTAAACAATTCCATATGTGTAACTGTGGTATACATGATGTATAATGCTGCGTATACCGTTAATTTACATGATGCAATGTATATATGCAATGCTTTTACCCATTACACACCGACAGGATACATAATTTTACGTTCGTAAAAATTCGCACTTATAAAAAAGTTATAGAAACATTACATAAAAATTACACCATGTATTAATGTATTTAGATTGAGTAATCATGGTGTAATTTGCATGTAATCAAGGTGTCTGCAGATTTCAAAACTGTCAAAAGTACGACTTTTTACCGGCTTTATACGACTTTTTTGTACATATTTTTGGATAAATAAATAAAACGTGAATGCAAAAAAAAGGTCCTCAGGGATTGGATAAAAACTAAAACCATAAAGTTGAATTTAATTCACGTTGAAAATAAATATTAATTATTATTAATTTATTGCAGATATGTTTTATATTTGAAAATATAATAGTGAAATTTAAACAAATAACATAGAACGAAAAACATTCATATTTGTTTTAATTTTTTTTAATTTCACAGTCAATTTCATTTGCTTCGTCTTTTATAATATTTTAATATCAATAATTTTACATTAACTAATCAAGTTCCAATTTTTCAAAAATAAAAAAAGTACGACCGATGATTGAAAAAAACGGCTTTTTAACGACTTAAACAACCGATTTTCGAAAATACGACTTTATAACGACTTGTACGACTTAAACGACCTGTAGACACCCTGGTAATGTGTCGTATTGGAGTTATGTAACAGAGGTCTGCATAGTATTACCAAAGTCTTGAAAAAATATATGGTATAAAAATATACCAAAGTTGAAATATGGTGTAAAAACTTACCATATATGGTATATGGTATGAAAATATATCAAAAGTTTGTATTTATTAATAAGAAGCTGCCAGAGGATTGGTACACGATTATTCTCGTGAAAATTAATAACCATATTTGGTCTTTGGTATTATATTTATATGATATATTTTTTCAACACTTTGGTAATACGCTAATACCATACAGGATACAGGCCTCTGATGGTATGTATCACAATAAGTATACACTCACAGTGCTGCATGTAAACCAACGGTATATAAAAGTTCTAGTGGGAATATATTGGTCAATAATGTTTTTTTTTTTTACTATTTTAGTATATTTACTAGAACGTTGTACATAACTTCTAAATTATTTTCGTTTTATCATCTTCTAATGATTTATTGGTATGCACACTGCGCAGCATATACATCATGTAAACCAAATGTGCAGTTTGGAATTGTTTATTGGGTATTTAGATAAATGTGAATTTTCCTTCTCACAAATTAATAGAAATTCTTGTTTTTATGGAAATAGTATTTTCGTTAAATTTTTATTTTTTTTTAACCTACTTAACTTACTCATAAATTACATTATTAAATAAATAAATTTAATTTGATGAAAATAAATATTTTTTTCCGATTTTATATTTCGAAACAAAATCCCAAAAACAAGAGAATAAGAAATCATACTTATCACCAGTAAATACATAAAAAAAAAAAAATATAATAAATTAATTAAGGTTAATTAAATTAAAAAACAAATAAAAAGGCTCGAAAATAAACAAAAATCGGAAAATAATAATTAATTTAAAGTAAAGTTAGTTCTATAGAACATAAAGTTTATATGTTGTTAAATTTATTAATATTAATTTACTAATTACCCTAAAATCTTAAATAAATATATAAGCATAAGCAGAGCCCGTCCAAAAGCGAGGGTTAGAGATTATATCAAAACATAAAAGTTGATCAAATGATTCATTTATTTGATTAAAACAACTGAACTAAAACAAGGTGAGCGAACAATTTATCGCCAAAGGTTGTCTATCTACCGCCATCGAATTATAAGATCAAATATTTTTCTCAATACTTTTCTTGGGTGGGCTCTGCCTATAACTACATGAACTATAAATACAAAATCATTGTACAATAGCCCTTCCTGCATATCCTTTCGTTGAAACAAAATCATCAACACTTTTCCTACTTATATTTTGAATTTTAGATACCAATGCGCATGACTGAAAATTAAAATAAAAAACGAATCAAAGAAACAGATAATGAGAATAAGATATATATTTATGTAAAGCATTTGCCAATAAAAATAATACTATTAATTAACTTACCAGTATTGTTGATAAAGCCAATAACATTGCCAATAATCCTGAGATGAGTACAAAATTTTTACATTGATCAGGATCTTGTAAACCTCTCATTTGATCATATTCGCCGGGCATAATAACCGTATATTCAATATTTTCTTTAAATTTAGTATATTCAATTGTTGAACTTGTTGTCGTTGACGTTGTTTCATTTGGCAAAATAGTTGTAAGAGTACGTTTCCTTCTGCCATGACCAGATGGTTCAAATAAATCTAAGCAGAAATCTGGCTGACAATCACTAGCCTCCATACACGCTTTAATCTATTAAATAGGAAAACATTTATTTCGGGTTTAATTGTTTTGAGAAACTTTCATATTATTTACCTGAGAATGAATCCACAGGGTGCTTCTCTCTCTCATTGAACTTAAAAGAAATGCTTCGAAATCCAAAAATACTTCATTTGATCTTTCACGATATCTTGCCGGCTTTTAAAAATTATATATTAATAAATTAAAATTAAAATTATCCATAAATAGAATGTACCTGATGAGGAATAATTGATGCAAAATCCCTATTTCTACAGCCATCTCTTACTAATGCAACAGCTCCAACCGCATGCGGCTCATCCGGATCGGGTGATACCTAAAAAAAAATTTTAAAATCAAATTTGTGATATAATAACTATATTCAATAACTTAATAGCTTGAGCTTGACTTTAAAAAAAGTTTATTAAATGAAAACTCACTGTAACTTCCATTAATTTAACAAATTTCCATACACTTTGTGAGCTGATTCTAGCACGCAACTGTAATTTTGTACCAATTGGTACTGCTTGATCAACAGGCAATTCACTTTGATTTAAAATGGCTTGTTGTTGTTTTGTTTGATTTTTCAAATGTGCATTTAGTGATGCCAAATTACCACTTATTCGTCCTAATGGCGGTGCTTCTTTATATAGAGCTACTTCATATTCCAATCGACCTGGTGTTTCCTCAACAACACCAGACACGCGAGCACCGTGCGGACTAAAAAAATAAATATTATCTAGATTAAAGATTGTCAAAACTAAAAAGAAAAACAATTTAAATATTATAATCACAATCGGAACTTACAAACTTCCTGCAAAACCTGCTGCTTTATTTTGAATGACCGTAGGCTCCGGAGGCTTACACATAATTATTAATTCTTGATCGGATTGCATCACAACACCAGGAAATTGTGGAAACCAAATGCGAACATGAACAAACCCCTAATTTAAGCAAAATGAAAATCTTATATAAATTCTTAAGAAAGTACCGAAATTGTAATAAAAGAAAATAGAACATTTACATTTCTTCGTAATACTCCACATCGCGAGAAATCCAATATTTTTAACGTATAGGTTATTTCATCTGGATCACTAAGCTCTTGACGAATAATGCATGTACGATCAGTCTCTGGATTTACCGATCGATCATCGGCAAATAATGGTGATCCTTTAAATCCTATTGGTTTTTTTAAACGAGCTGTTATTGAATCGGATGTACTTGCACCTTGTGATGTAAATGAACACTGTATATCACTAACTGGAATTTTTTTGAAAGTGAATGCAAACAAAAAATATTTAGATTATATAAAAAAATTTAATTGCAATTTAACATTTAATAATAAATAAATAAGAATGTAAAATTAAGTATATATAAATTAATAGAATTAGATTTATTTATTATAAAAATAATAATAATAATTCTTATGTGAGTAACTTTATAGTTTCATTTAATATTATGTAATAATTTAGAATAGATAACGATGTCTGATGTGCATGTGCATAATAGGTTTGCATGGCATTACCAAAGTCTTCAAAACTATATGATAATATATGATATGACAAATATATACCCAAGAGAAAATATGGTATAAAAATATATCTACTTAAAGCGAATAAGAATATAACAAAAATGAAGAATGGTTTTTTTCGGGATTTAGTGCTAGAATATTGGTTTTTAAAAAACAAAAAGACGCAAAAGTCTGATCTCGTGAAAATTAATATGTTTGCGAAAAATGAAGCTATGTGTTGCACCAATATCTTTTGTCATATTGTT
>JAABKK020018775.1:0-19332 GCA_011634745.2 Catotricha subobsoleta
AAACGAGGAACTAGATCCATGCCATATTGTTAGTCTGGGATATCCTCACAACATATAAAATTTTAATCAAAATCGTGGGATGCATTTTCGAGATAATCAAGAAACAAGCAAAAAAAAACTCATTTTAATGGATGAAGGAGCCATTACATACACTCAATTCGATTTCGCTTGTGTTAAAAAATCAAAACAATTTTTTTTTTGTTTTTAAATCAATTTTCTAAAATCACATGAAAAATATTTCAATGTTTGGTATATTCGAAACGATTTGGTTCAGAGTTTACAGATAAAAATTAACGATTTTGACAAATTGGTATTCTAATTTTAAATCGATAAATCTTGAATCTTGTATATTTTATTCGTAAATTTTTAACGTTTTATCATTTTTATCACTTTAACATAAATTCATAACACGATTAGAGTATGGCTGCTGAAGACAAAATATAAAATATAAGATCTTATTTAAAAAGCTCAATAAAACTAAACAACTTTTTAATTGATTTATTATTTATAGCTGATCTTTCATTAAACAAATGAATTGGAAATTAATTAAAAACATTTCAAATAAGCTATAAACCTTTTTTCAAATGTAAAATGTTTGCAGATTTTCAGTTGAATAAAATAATAAAAAAATATATCTATATTATATGTACATGTAAATAATTTGCCTCTGTAAATCGGAATATGCGAAATTGAAAAATAAAAAATCTACCTTAAATTAAAAGTCAACAAAATACAAATAAATACTGAAAATAACTTTAGTATCAATTTCCGATTCAGATTTCTCATATTGTGTGTATATTTGTTTACGTACATTTCATATATAGACTTATATGCTTTTCCGTAATATATTATTGGCTTGTACCTATTTGTTCGCTTTTCAATTTCCAACTGACTGACAAACAACAAGCGCTCGCACTAAAATATCCATAACTATAACATATATATAGTAGAGAAGCTGCAATAGTAAATACTACATAATCCAAAAATAATATAATAATAGGAAAAGGAAAAAGGGGGCATTCATTCCCCACATAGAGCATACATACATAATATAAAAACCATAATAAACAAACAAAACAAAATATGCGGACTCCCCGTACATTTTCTATACAACTCGAATTGTCGAACCCCAACCGTTGTTCCTGATTGCTCTGCTATTCGGCTCTTCTATACAACACTTAATAATATGTAATATGTTTATGTATGTCTTATACGTTTTATTTGTTTATTTATTTTGGGTTTTCTTTTTTCTTTTTTCTTTATTTTTTTCATCTTACATCGTTTTTTTTTTCTATATTCCATATGAGAGAACGATATTATTTGTAGCGCCACTTTATTTATAGGTTGATAGTTAAGTAAGTATGTAAGTAAAGTATTTTATAAAAATGTGTAATGTACACGATTACACAAACACAATACACAATAAATATTCTTATCATTGTTGTTTACTTGTTCTGTTTCGTTTTTCTTATATTTTCCGGAAATAAATAAATAAAAAAAACTGCTCGAAAAAAGGGGAGATTATCATTTATTGGAAGTTTTATTTTTATAGAATGAAGGGAAACTAACTCTTCACATTACCATATTATCATTACCGTTATAAATATGAATATTTTTATTCTTACATTGTATAATCTACCTTTTGAATTATGTAGTAATTTTTCTATTTTAGTTTAATACCTGAATATTAGGCGGGTTTTAAATTAATATAGCAAATAATAAATATGTAAATCTTTAACATAAACATTAGGGAGGCCCTTATTTTCAAAAGATCGATTCTTTAAGGGGGCACTCCCTAAAAACTCGAGGTTTGGTTTAAAATTAATTAGGCGATTTTTATTTTTTTCAAATTTTTAATTTGTTTGCGTGCCGCAGATTTCTTTAAATTGGCGAAAATCGTCTTTTTCCACTTTTTGAACATTTGTCCAACCCTGAAATTGGCTATACAACCCTGATTTCTAAGCTGTTGACTTTATATCGTGTAGAGAATTTAGTTGCCTTTCCTGCGGTATGAAAATGAGGAAATGACTGGGCTACAAAATACAATACAAAATAAAGAACATTTAATTGACTGATACGTGAGATTGGTTTATTATATTATTTATTAATGTTTACGGTCACTCCCAATATATTAAATATGAAAATTCAATTTGAATTTTAACTTTTCTTTATCCGGCCGAAAAGCTTTCAATTTAAAAGTCCATAGAATAGAATGGTAATAGTGTTTTTCTTTGTCAGCCAACGCAAGCCAGGGCTATGTTATGTATAATTTTGTATGTCTATCTCAATATCTGCATTGAATTTATTTTTATATATACCATGCGAATAAACTACTTCATCAAATACTTCATAAAATATTATGAATCATTAAAAGCTTTTTATTTTTATTTACAATTCCCTTAAACAAATAACTATTTCATTCATTTAAAAAAAGTAAGACATTATACTATCTATTATAACTCGCGACAAAAATAAACACATACATTTACGCATTAAACAAGAAAATTTGATACCCAAAAAATTAGCATGCACGTTAACTCACGGATGAAATAAGCGAATACGTCAAATTATCGCTTTAAATAAAGCGAGATCTCGCTTATATTCATTTAAACTATTTTGTATAAAAATGTGATTCCGTTCTATTCCATACTAAGGCCGTTAATAAATTCATAATTTATGTCTAAGTTCTTTGATAAATTGAAGCTAAACTCAATTTATCTAATTTCAGGTATAGCCAAAGCTATTAGTTAGCCTATGAATATGTAGTGCTGGCGTAAGGTTTGATGGCGTAAGGTTTGATGGCGCTCTAGGCAGATTTGAATCTTTTTCTCTTTATTCATATTTGCTCAAGATATATAAAAAAAAAAAAATTTCGCGCCCCTTACCCTTAGAATTTTCGCGCCCTATACCCGTAAATAAACATCTAAGTTGTCGCGCCCCTTACCCTTAGCTGAAAAATCGAATTTTTTCGCCCCTTACTCGTAGCTGAACATTTGAAACTTCGCCTTCCGTAGCTGCTTAAAACTTGTACATAAAGCTCTTATCATCGATTTTGGCGCCCCTTAAATTTGGCGCTTTAGGCTGCGTGGCCTATGCTTTACGCCGGCACTGTGAATATGATAATCACAATGCTAAATAATACGCGTAGCCACATCTGAAGATGGCTAAATTGAATTTAGCTTTAATTTAGCAAAGAATTTAGACAAAAATTTTGAATTAAGAAATTAATATGGTGGGTATATAGCTACAGTTGAGTCATCTATTATCTGGAATAAACCGAACATTAATTTGTTCAGCGTTGACACATTGATGAAAATTAAATTACCAGCAATCAGCCCTGTAGCTGAAAAATGTTGTACGAGAACTTTCTCTGGGGCGGTAGGTATATGATGCTCTTGAAAAAAAAATTAATTCTCTTCAAAAATAAGTTATGGCTGGATAATGCATATGCTTGATTTTCTTTGCGTTTGGAAAAACATCTAATATGGGTCAGTCAATTTGACCTAGAATGATAAAATCGTTAACTTTTTTTTTGAGCGCGGGAGGGTTAAACTGTAAATAATAAATAATATTTGATTTAAGTTCACATAAATAATAAATATGAACATAAACGAAAATATTCATACATTGTCGAAACTTTACTGCATATTTTCAGTAAATTCAATATAATCGAAATAAATAATATTTAATATAAAATGATTTATTTAGATATTCTAAAATTTATAATCCAGCAAAAAGAACAACAAAAAACCGAAAACAAAACCTAAGCGCTTTTATTACAAATTTATTAATAATAAATAAATGAAAATAGCACCTGCTAAATGCATTTCCGTCCGACTTGTACATTGAATTTGCATTGGTACGTCATAAAGCACGCACACCAAAATAGCAACTAAATAAATATAATTGCACAAGCACATATCGTTATATTTAATAAAAAAAAAACTTATAACTATTCCGCTATATGTTAACTTTTATAAGTATCTGACCTTTCTTTATTTTCTAATTTATTTTTGTCAAAATTTTATAGATTTATAGATTAATGTTGTAACCCGGATGGAAATCTACCATTAATTTACCATTTAAAACAGTCAGTAATGGTATTAAACGGTATTTTGACAATAAAAGTGTAGTATAAGTCGATGGTGCTTATTGCATGAATACCGGTAACTGGTGACGGTTTCTGTAATGGTATACCATCAAATACCGTTGAATTTAAATGGTATTAAATGATAATTTAAAAGACAGTTTTTAATGGTATATTAAAAATATTTAGATATTTTCAGCAATATAATATATTCTATTATTTGGCTCTATTGCGTGGAGGCAATGAGACGGTGAATTCCTAGTGGAAACAGCACGAATCCATATAATTCCGAAAAGTCACCCTTTCACCCTTCAGCCTGAACAGTTTGCTTCTGGTTCTCAAATTTTTAAGATTAGATATGAAGTATCTCAAATGTATCTGAGATAGTATATTAGTATATTATCTTATCGAAAATATATTCAAGTCTGATGATGACATATATATGTATGCAACTGTTTAACATGTAGAGTAGAACACATTTTTACAGTTAGGTCAAGAGATGGTAATAAATTAGATAAATGAAATGAATAATTTGTTAATTATTAATTTGATGTTCCTCAGCCTGTTCATGTACATTTATCAGAAAAATTAATTATTGAATAAGAGTTTTAATCGTTTTCGAACTATGAAAGTGATAAACTATCTACATTTATCAGAAAAAATTTGAAACGTGGTCGATTTAATCGAAATCCAGTGTATTGTAACATGTGTGTTTTTCAATATCAAAAAAAAAAAATCTTCTAAGTGGATAAATCTTCGTATGTGGACCAAATCGGGTGCGACCGACGTTGGTTCACTTAGAAGGATAATACTATATATTGATAATCCGTTTGACGGTCGCATTTCCGTCCGGGAATACAAGGAAAACTAATATGCAAGTAAAATTGTATATATATCAAACATTTGCACCAATACGAAAAATGACAAAAGACAAAAAACAAGCGATAAAATTTATTTAATTTTATCTCATGTAGTAAATTTATTATATTATCTATATATCTATAATGAATCTGTAATTCAATTGATAACTTAACATTTAGTGCGTGCCAATGCACTATGCGATATGTAATAAAATTTGTGCACGACTTATACATATACTTATACAGTTATAGTTTAGTCCACCGGCACCGATACGCAACCACGGCGGTCATCATAAAATCAAACTATCCATATGATGCGCATACAAACATAACATAAACGGTATTTTATATTATATTTAGCGAATATAAATTGCGGGCATTTATCCAAAAAAAAAAAGAAATAAAATAAAATAAAGAATTATTATTGCTGCTACAACACGCATACAAAATCTATCATTTTTGTTCATTCCTTTCCCTCTTTTTCGCATCATCATTTTTGGTTTTTACTTTTTGTTGTGTGCGTAAGAATTTATTATCATGCCGGAAAATTCAATCAATTTTATTTTGTCACACATATCCGAATATAATGAATTTAATGTGGCGAATAAAAAAGAAAAAGAAAACGAAAAAGAAGAAGAAGAAAATTATGTAACTAAGCGAATACGTGATTTGAAATTTAATACAACGAATGTATTTGGCCAATGCGTGTAGTTTATTCTAAAGGTATTCGCCTGATTTTGGTTTATTGCAATGAATTTTTGAAATGTATTTATTCGACCCATTTACTGATGATTTAAATGCAAATTAACAGATTTATGTTCACATTATTTGGTAAGCAAGTGCACCAGGTTTTCTTTTATTTTATATAAATATCGCAGTTATTGTCAGATTAATAATAAAGTTTTAATGAAACGTTGTTTTGTATTGGTGAAATATTTAATAATACGAGAGGTTATATTTTAGTGACTTTCATCAGAATGAATAATATTGAGCTATAGGCTATAGCTGTACAATATCTAGTGAATGGATTATGTATATTTGATTTATGAATCAACGTGAAAAATGAACTTCAAATTTCAGTTTTATTCTTGTTAAGGAAGTTAATTAGTTGTTGGTGTATTTTGGATTTGCATGACTATGATACTATGCCTTTGACCATCATCTTGATTTTGTCATATAAATAACACTTTGTATGGGATGACGTAGAATTACAATAACATTTATTTGCTTACGAAATATCATAGCATTCAAAATATTTGAATAATTTTGATAATAAGTACTTAAATGGTAATATGAATAATAATATTGTTGGTTAAAAACTGGCGACAGTAAGTAAATTTCAATTTTGAACATATATAGGGAAATCTTTAAATATTAAAAAGATATTTTTAAAATTATTACACGTAACACAATAGGGTGAACCTGAAAACCTGAACAGTAACAATTAACTCCAGAAAGTTAAGTTAGAGTAGAATTAGACAAGCTTTCAATAACTAATCAGAGGTGAATTTGAAATGATTTATCAGATTCCGTTTTTACCTTATCTATTTTTCTCTTTCTTTCTTGATTTTATTTGGATAGAGTGAACGGATAGAAACTAGAACTTATATATTTTTAAGAACCAAGTATGTCTCGCGTCTAACGGTGGATCGATAACCAATATCCGTTCACTAAATTCAGAAAAAAGTTGAACAAAAAATTCCTTTTGTAAATTTAGTTATGCATAATCTCAAATATACTCGTTTGTTAATTATTTTTAAAAGAAAAATTGTAGTAGAACTACACACTTGACACACTTGATATATATTATATACCATTCATTTTTATTTTACATTTAATTTTTTAAAAGAATCATATTTCCCCAAGCATATAGGAAAATGAAATTAAAAATATAAAAAGCTCTACCTATTATTTTACGAAAATAAACGGTCCCTACTTGTAATAGCAATTGAGCAACAACAACAAAAATAAATCACAAACGCACATCGAGTTATATCTTATATATACAAAAGAAAATATAGTTGCAAGTCATAGTGAATTAATATAATAATAATAAAAAAAAAAGAAGAAAAACGATTGTTGTACATGTTGTTAACCAACCGCGTGAGTTTTACTATTCTGTAAAGATTAATTTTAAATCTGAAACTAAAAGTTTTTAAGCATAGCAAACAAGCAACATTTTGATGATGCTCGTTAATAATCTAATACAACAAAAATTACTATAGAAAGATAACAATTTAATGATGATTTTAGCGGATGGTAAAGGATTATTAAGTATGAGAACCTTTTAGTTAATTGTAATACATAATGTGAATGTATATGAAAATCATAGAGGGGAGGAATTCAAATTTGAAAAGTTTTCCTTTTCTGTTTATCAGACAATTTTTTAACTACATATTTGTGCGTTCAAAATTTTAAAAATGCCAGAGCTGCACACCTCGTTTTTAACTACCATTGGAAAGATAATAATTTGAATTCCTTAAGATAATATTAAACAATTTTTTCAATTATGTTTCGATGGGTAAATGAAGACTCTTTTATGTTCTTCCCATATAATATTCCATTTTTCTTAAAAATGTACTTTCCAAGCCAATCAAGCTTATCCGAAATTGTACTTACTATTTTTTTTTAGTTACGCTCAATAAGTTCTATCGATGGCCACAAACTTCGGTTTTGCATCTACGTGTGATGTACAATCAATGAAAAACTTGTATAACAATGATTTTAAATAATGGTGCTTAAAATTTCAAAAACTATGTTTATGCAGAAAATTGTGATCCGCGCTACATAATTGTCGCAATATACAATTGCAAATTTCGCTTCTATGTTGATAAATGTGGTGCGGCTACTTGTAGGGAAAATGAATGCAAAACTGTACACAAGTATTTCTTTAATGAGTTTGATGTCTTTTCGTTGTGAAAACTATTGGTTTTCACCATTTGTTTTTTTTTGTTGCTTATAAAAACTAGGGAATAACTTCAAAGTACAACAGTGGCAAATTGTGTATGCTTAAAAAAAAACTTTGTTTTCCCTTTGGTATTTATTATTATATATTTACATTTAAGATGTAAATGAAAATTGAACAAAAACCCAAACAAAAAGGGTTAACAATGATGTTTTTTTTTTCGAAAACTCATCGCACGATTATGTAATTTAACCGTTTATCATTTAAAGACGGTTGAAAATAAAAAAAATAATACTTTACGCACAAAAATTAATCATTTAAAATTAAAAGAGAAAATGAAATCATTCTTGCAAGTCGACGTCAGTAAATCAAGCAGAGAAGGTAGGTTAAGATTGGTTAAAGAGGTTTAAGAGGTTGCCTTGTATGATAAGATTGATTGTTGATTGTTAATCCGAAAAATTCATTTCCACAAAATTTTCTGGTTTGAAGAGTTTATAACAACTCGTAGTAGGAGTGCGACAAATGAAACAATTCAGCGAAATCCCTAACTGGAAGCTGCATCCTCACACTCTTCGTCACTTCTAACATCAGCAAAGAAAATAATAATAATTGTTTTCTCATTAATTTATATTATGCACCTATTCCATAACCGCATAATACGTAAAACAGTGACGATACAAAAACTCTCAAAGTTTTTTTTAAAATTTTTATTTTGTTGCATTTACTTATATATGCCTGCCTCAAAATACAATGAAAAAGACGACGCAGTTTACCGCAAACTCAGTTGCACTCAAAAAACATACAACACTTAAAACATATATATACATTTAGCGAGAGACAATTTTTTTTTTTATTCATTGTTTGTTTGTAGTCAGCACACAATGGAACATGAAACAAAACAAATTTCACATATAACCTAGAGTACTTAAGAAAGCAAATACGATCCCCTTGCTCTTCTATATTTTATTTAAATCCCTGTTTCAGTGCAATGAATAAAATTGAAACTTTTAGTAATTTTTCTTGTTATAAAAATAAAGGTTGTAGCAATTCTCTGCTTGTATTATATGGTAATACCGAACAATACTAATAATAGCAGCAACAACAACAACAAAAACAACACCACCACTAGAGTTTTGAACAATTAGAATCATTAATTTTTCTGCTTTCCAAAAAAATAGAAAATGTAAAAAATAATAAATAATAAAAGAGACGTTGAGTTGAGTTTGAAAATGTTTTATTTTTATTTTGTACAAATTTTCTTTCCGCTATCAACTAGCGTTCACGAAGAGAAATTATTTAAATTTTTAAAATAAATTGACGATATGAAAAGAAAAAAAAAATAAATAGAACAAAGTTAAATTATGAAGTAGGTAATTTTCAATTAAACAATGAAAATGGTTCTTCGCCAACATTTATTACAGAATGTGTCTAGAATACTGCTTCGCGTCGTTTGTCCACTTCACATCCATAAACACAATATTTAATATATATAAGATGGTAAATATAATATTATGTATATGAATAACGATTCCTCCACCTGTCCGTCCACCTAAAATTCGACAAAAAAAAAAAAGGAAGAGAAACCAACCATAAACCATATTATTTCTCAGCACAAAGGGAAAAAAAACATTATAGGTTATATATATTTAGACTATAGACGACAACAACAACATTGGATTTTCTTCTTTCTCTCTATATTAATATTTGTATACATATATATTTTCTTTTTTAAATGTGCCTTGTTCGCATATTTTATGCAAATATTTGGCTTTTTCCTATTTTTTTTTTTTTGATAGCGTCATCAAAGAGACTATCCTATTATGTATGTATACAAAGTAGTTGGAAAAATATATATTTTTTTTTTAACAAATAGACTGTTCTTTGGAATTGATTTACATTACATTACGACAACGTCGAGAACGACGTGCCTTTTATTATACTTTTTTTTCTATACTTTTACTTACCTTCATTCTATATACTCTATAGAAGAAAGAAAAATACAAGTTGATACTATTATGATGATGATGATGATGATGATGCTGTTGATGTCGATGATGATGATGAATAGTCTAACCCAATTAAATAATAACTGTAACAATGAAAATTACGCTTAGTTTCTTATTGCCATACTTTTATTGGATATTTAATTCAACGGACATTCTCAGATGTAAACAATTTTATTTATTAGATTTTTATTACTTGAAATAAAATTTATCGTTTTTTTTTTTAACGGTTTTTGTTTTGATTACTGAAATAAGAGAAATTAAAAAAAAAAAACACGCACACACACAATCAGCCTGTACTTAAATTTGGATACTATGGAAATTAGATTTTCTAAAAAAAGAATTTGTGAATTTCAAAAATATCCAAAATTACAAACTAACATTTTTATATATATATAATTTCTACCATATTTTCTTTAAATAGATTAATTAATTTATTATCAATTGAAATAAACGAGAGAAAAGTTTGCTTTAATCAAAGTACTTGTCGTCTTCACACTGTCGTCTCTCGGTTCATATCACATTGCTTCTGATAAAAATATATTTTTTTTTACGACACAATATAACAAATAACAACAAAAGGAAAAAAGGCATACAAGGAAATTGACGACAATAAAATATGCGATTAGGAAAAAAATTTCAATAAAATCGTTTTTCTTATTTTTATTTGTATTCACAAATCTATTAATAATGTTCGGTTTTTGGTAATATGCGAACGTTAAGAGCCTGTAATGCATAAATTATCTTTGGAGCATGAACACCGTGAATAAAAGACAAATAAATATCAGTGAATAAAATGGTAAGTGCAGCCAGATTGTATATTTTTAATCTCTATAGTAATAAAAAAGAAATGATTTTATGGCAATATTTGGTCAGAATTATTTTTCAAAAATTTAACAGCTTTTTTTTTATTTTTGAAGATATTTTGTTAAGATTTTTCACAATTAAAAATACATTTCCAGATATGATTAAAAGCAATTCCAAGCAATTTATTTGCTTAAAAAATCTTTTCAGAAACTTTTCACTTTTACGAGCAAACTTTATTGTCGTGTAAAACTTTCTGATTAAACAAAGTTCAATTTCTACCTGTTAGCTTCACGAAACTTTAATTGACTGAAAATAAAATCCATAATCGAGAAAAGTACACGCGAGCGAATGGCCAATTAGAGTATGACACACAAAATAATAATTTTGATACAATTTTAAATCTTTAATTCAGATATAATTTTCTTAAAAAATATTATAGATTTAAGGTCACAGGTCAGCAGAAGGCTTTAAATTACATAATAAAAATTGGTTCGTCAGTAATAATTGATAGACAAAATGAACAAATTGTTGAATGCCAACATTTCCATTCCCATTTCCATTTCTGGGAAAAATATATTAGAATATAAAAATTATTAACTGAATAATGAAATGATATTTGACTCTATTTGGATCAAAAGTGGTTTAATCCATTTTGCATTCAGTAAAAGCATACAACACCAAATACCGTTACAACATATTGATCCTGAAAGCAAAATGGAATAAACAATTTTTGATTCTATAATAGTCTCATTTATGCCGTTAGGAAATTAAATTTGTGCATCGCTCTATATTTCAATATTTTCTATTTCTGGACAAGTTTTGGTGATAATTAAAATAAATTACATTAATATAGGTACCTATACTTAATTGATTGAATATATAGATTGTATATGCGGGCGACGTCGAATCTTAAATGTATTTATTTTTGCAAATTCTACTAAAACATCAGGAACTCCATAACCAACTCTATTATAGTATTGTTTAAATTCAAATCAGTTTTCAAATACATGAATCTTAGAACACCCCTTAAGACGCAAATAACTGTTCCAGCCAAAATATTAGTTATATGGCCAAAATGAGAAAATGATCCATTTTCATACATACCTTGCTTTTTGCTTTTAGCTGTTTCTGGGTTTGTCTATTAACAGGTCTCTTATCATATATTTGAACACCAATTTGAATTCCCTCGCCAAAAAATAAATAAATCAGAGAGTCGCGACGTTGCCCATCTTGTCAGCACAGTGACCATATATCATTTTCGAAAAAAAGAAAGTCCAAATTCGATGCACTCTAATCGGTAGTTAATATATACATACATATAATTTATATTACACGTTGACGTGAATGAGTTAGAAATAAATATTGAGGGTGGTTGAGGTTATTTTACAAAAATGCACACACTATGCAAAGTGATGCTACAGATATATTAAATAATAAAATAAATAAATAAACATCAAAGCGTACAATTTCATCGCATTCATACAGTATGCAATTTATATATAGAGGTATTATTGCCGCTACTATTGCACACTCTACAACTCACTAGCGGCGCACCATTATATAAACAAGATGATGTAGGATATACAGGAATTGGTTGGTTGGTTTTTTCGCTTAGGATTTTATCAAAAAGAGTCACTCGAAAATTAGACGAAACGTAAAAATTAAATGATATCATTAACTGGACTTTAAAATATTTTTATTTTTCAATTTGTAAAAAATAAATAAATAAAATAAAAAAAAAATAAATAAAAAACAAGTCTTTTTGTATGTGTCCTCGGTCGGTTGGGCGTTCATACCTATTACCATTAACTTTGTGAAAAATTTATGTAATTTTTAAAAGAAACCCATTAATATGAAAAATATTTACGCGCTCGACAGTGCAGTTTAGTTAAATGTCTGCGTTAATAATAATTGGTTTGCGATTTAATGAGTGGATCATCGAAATCAAAATTTCTGCTGGTAAAGTTTATATTATTTATTGTAGGGAGGACGTACTTAATATGGAAAGATGTAACTATAGAAGATATGATTAGTAGAAAAGTATTCAATTTTGAACTTAAAATCTGTGTTGTATGAGATTGTTTTTTATATATCAAGCAGTCCGATAATTATCTTATATGTAATTGTAAATCAATCACATATGAGCACCTGCATTATCAAATCTATTATGCCAATAAATTTAATATAAATAGTCTATAATTTATACATTAATAAAATCAGTTAATTTTTAGCAACAGAATCATGTGGCTGTTATTATTTAATTCATCGCAAGGATATATTGAGTGTTGTTGTCTTACAATCAACAAGGATATCACTCAATATTTTCCATACATCTGAAATAAAAGATTAATTACATACATTACGCATACTAATATAAAATCATGCGGGAGAATATGGTGGCCAGTGTTTTACTTAAGTTCTTTTTAGGTTTATTAGGTTATTAGGAATGTAAATATGACAGTTCAGTAGGTGTTTTTTTAGTACAATATATTTTAGAGATAGAAGCAATTGTATTAAATTCTCTCATGAGTTCGTATCTATAATATTTTTTTTTGTTTTTATCTTAGACGTACTTACTTGCTGTAACAAGGTTGTGTATTTTTCTAATGTGCTTCCTAATATTATAATGCGTTCAACAATAGGGTAGGCTTAAATATATGGTTTTTGATGATGAGCTACGGTCTCCAGACTTTATTTATAAAAGCTTGGCGGAACAACGAAGTAAGCCACATTTAGTTTTTATTTAAAATTTGGCCCATAGCTCATAAACTGCTACATTGGGTGACCGCGAAATACATTTTTTTCTCGGATCTTGAGAGACAAGGTGTCAAAAAATTCTAAATTTAAATCTGAAACCTAAACTGAAAAAGAAAAATGAAAATCAGTTGATATTTTAGGGGTTTCTCAAGGAGTGTGAAATTCCCTACGGAAAACCTGTATTGTACTGTATTTCATCTCATCAACCTGTTCAACCATAGTAACTTCGAAAATTTTGAGATTTTTGTATCGTTCTTAAAAAGTTGAAAATTCCGGATTGTACTTTCTTTCTAGATATATTTCTTTAACTCTTGATCCTTAATGAAGAGTTTCTAGAGATATAGTACAATCCTCGGAATATTCAAACTTTTAAACCCAACAAGACGACCGCATTCAGGTTGATGTATTTTCGGTGTTCTTAACGCTGATGAGATGAAACCCAGTACAATCTTTATAGGTTTGTCATAGTTTTTCCATAGATATAAAAATAATATAGCTGCACCCTAATATGTGTGTATACCCATTTAATTGACGATTTCAAAATATGTACTTTAATATCTAGAGAATGATGATAATATAGTAATAAAAAAATTAGAGGTATTTTTGAAAAGTATCCGCCTCAATATTATAATTTATACCTGATTATTATTTCATAATAAGTTTTAATCTACTATCACTAAAATGTCATTTTACTTTTTATTAAATTCTATTTTCTTGATTAATTTTTGGTTATTTTTTTATTTATATATGTATTATACATATAACAATAATAACATAAAGGCCCCAACTTTAACTCTCCCTCTAGTATGTGCACCTCATGTTTATGTAAATGATTTGGTGAGAATGAGAGTGGAGTGATCCATTTCACATTTTGATGCAAAATATAGTAATTGCATAGCACGTATAATACAGTTATGGCAATTTGCAACATATGAAAAGAATTTACAGTATTCTCATTATCACTGGCTCAAATATGGCTAGGAAAAATATACACACTACGTATATATTTTTACATGATTTTTGAGATAAATAGTGATTAGTGTTTTATATTGTATTTGTTCTGTAGCTTTCGAAAGGCCATTTTTTGCAAAATAAAATAGATGGCCAGAAAATTTCTACAAATTCTCAAATCTTGATGTACTTATAATTTTTTTTCTTAGACAATTATTTTTTTTTTTTACTATTTGATTGAATTTTAGAAGCAAGAGTTTTACCCGATGAACCACTCGATATCGACCTTTAATGAACGATACGAACCTTAACGAAATCTTTAAAGATCTATAAAGATCTTTATAGATTTCGTTAAGGTCCGTACCGTTCGTTAAAGGTCGATATCGAGTGGTTGATTGGGTACTGTGGAACCACCAAATAGTATTCTGTAGAATCTTTCCTTTACTGGATTATTATAATTTATTTTGATTCAACACATAATAGTCATAGCCTAATCCATATTTTGACATATTATGATAAACGATGTACATTGTACATGTAAACAGCAAGCATAGAATGTAATTCGCCGTATTTATTTATAATATGCGAGTGCAATAAAATAATCCAACTTGAACAATACATTATTTACGGACAAATCTTTCAAGACAATATAATAATCTTCACAATTGATATAAGTATATTAACTGCGCCCTATTTTTGTACTAAAATTATATTTGAATTTTATTCTTACTACGAGCAACATTTTTTATTCGTATATAGTTTGTTTTCCGTAAAATGTCAAACAACTAGATGCGTTGTAAAAACAAGAAAAATTAGAAGATATGAATAAGAAAGAATATTTTCAATACATATTTACTAATACCTATTTAAAGAATATAAAATTTACGGACAGTTTCATTCGCATTTAAGCTCACTTTTAATATATGAATAAAAACGAATCTAATTGCTTATGGTAGATGTTATTTATGATTTAAGGTTTCAATTTTAATTATTTAATTTATTATAGAGGATATTACTTTAAATAGAATAACCTTTCGATTAGAACTTAATAAAACTTCATTCCGTTATTCATCTATGCAATGTATGCAGTACGGTTCGTAATTATTCGTAAAATTTGAGTTAGTTATCATTTGATATTTATGTATATATGTATTTGAAAATATATGTAAGTACATACCTACTTCCATTCCAGATATATTTTGTTATAGAAAGCACAATCTAGCACCTTATGTTATTGCTACGCTTACCAGAAAAATCGAAATTTTATATTGTACATTAACAAAAGTTGACATTACATCACAGCACACGTAATAATACCTAATCCATTCAACCATCCATCTATAAAACCATAATAACTTCCCATATTATTTTTATAAGTATTTATACCGACGAAAAAAAAAAAATTCAAGCGATCGTCGATTGACTGCTCACACACTTATCATCTCTATCCTCAATAGAATAACATCATGTAAGCCTAAATTTCTTATTTTTTTTATTTTTGTTTTCTTGAGCTTTGCAGGGACATCAGGCCATGCATCTTCTCTGTAAATATCTCCCCACATCAACAAACACATTAATATATAATATGTGTCATCATCGGGTAATTTTTTTTTTCTTTTTTGTTATATATATAAAATCAACACCATATAGATAGAACTAAGTATTATATTCTTGCAATTCGTAGCATTTTATAAAAAGAATAAAACACGATGAAGAAGAAGAAGAAGAAGAAGAAGAAGAAGAAGAAGGATAAGAAAAAGAGGAAGAGGAAAATGAAGAAGAATTAGAAGAAGAAAATCAGAGGCTTAACAAAATATAATCCCTTATTATTAGTTTGCTTTTATGTTCTTAATATTATGTATTATGTAATTCGTGGCAAAGCTGTATGACGAACATATATGGTAAAGCGTCACTATTTTAGCACAAACCTCCACCCAGTATATTCTCATACTACTTATCGCCTTATCATCAAATCCATCCATAATTCCATAATATTAGATATATACTCTCTTCGGTGTTAGATGCCAGCTAAATTTCTATCTCTATATCGTTTTATCTATGATGTTGAGATAATGATGATGATGATGAGCACCCACTGAACTATATAAATATATATACACCACATATAGATTCTACCTATCGAAAAATCTCTTTGCACAAATATAATAAAATTTATTACACACATGGATTTTCTGTATTTCGTAGGTACTCAATATTGAACTACACGAATTTACATTATTTCATATAAACCCATAAAACTAATATTAGCATTCCGCATTACATAAATATTAAAGTATAGAGATTCATCGAATATATAGCATAATATAAATGTGTCACATAAGTGCTCTATTATTATTTGTGATACTTATATTGTAACATTGCGGTTATTATACTAACATACGAGCATATATACTTAATACATTGTCGTACTTTTTTTTATATGTTGCACACGATGGCAAAATGTAAAAGGGATGTTTTGTGTAATATTATACTCAAGTCGAGTTATTATTATTTTATTTTTTTAAAGAGGTATAATATTTATTTTGTGTGATATTATTTAAAGGAAACCAAAACATTGGTAACTTATTAAAAAGTGAAGTGTGAAGGCACAGAAGCATCTATCAAATAATAACTAATTGGATATTCATTTTCTGGTCTAAACTTAAAAATCATTGTAGATATATATAGGATAGAGCTCATGAAAGATATATGAAGCGGCGCAGATATAGATTGTGCCTTGTGGTTGCATGAGAAGATCAAATAAAATTTAGAAAACAAATGGTACCAGCGATTCTGAAAAAGTCACATAACGCGGTCTATTGTAGATACACATTTCTTTAGCACAGACACATATATTGTCACACGCACAGCACACTAACAAAAAAATGCATAATAATATTTCTCTATTTACCACATGAAATAAATTCATTATAAAAAATAAATTTATCATACATACGATACAGGATGCGAGTATATTAATTAAAAAAGTAGCTTAATTTTTTTTTTTTTTTTTTAAACTTAATTTTAATTCAGGTCATAAGTTTTTTACTATTTTATTTCACATGAATAGTACTTATTTAGGTACTTATATAATAACATAAATGAAATATTTAATATTTATTTTCAAAAAACTTTTTTTTTTAATTTAATTGCACATAATTTGAACAATTTTTCTAGCTTCAATTCATTAGTTTGATTTTTAATTCTATTTAGAATTTCATCAACGTTTTATGCAGGATTATACAGTAAACCCACTTATAATGTAGATTTTTTATATAATGGAAATTATTATATCACTATATGTATTTGATTGATCATCTGTGAAATACCAAATATAACTGATGTACTAAATAAATAGTATGGTAAACATAATTGCTATATAGTATGCGTTGTTCTTCACTTTCCAGGATCATTTATTATCAATTTTACGGAAACTGTAATAAAATCTATCGAATTTACAGAATTTTTATGAAAATACAACCGCCATTGCCACTAAAATAGTAATAATATTTCAATTATCATGAAAGACATTTCTTTTCATTATAGTACTCAGCTACGCCACAAAATAATAATTAATAAATTAATTCTTTGCACATTGTGTCCATAAGCAACAATATCTGAGTTTCAATTTCTTCTTTTTTTTTTACTATTAGACTATAATTTAAATATAGTTTTTACTACGGTCAATTACTATAGAAAGCTCTGTTCATATATATGACGCGAATTCCGATTCTTCGCTTATCCCAAATCACTAAACATAAAGTACTTATAAGACGGTATATTTTTCTTAATAAACACCTTAACACTTATATGTTAAGTATTCAAAGATTATTAAAAACAGAATTTCATTTCATATTGAAAACTACCTGCCCCGTCATAAGCCCAGGTGCTAAAGGAGTTTTTTTTTTCTCATTTCGAAAATATTCTTCACTCTGAATTTAATTTTAAATCATTAGTAAATTGCATGAATTTATTTGTAAAATGAAATATTAATACGTAATATATACATATGACAAAACGTTAAAGTACAATGTTGTTGTACATGACTGTATCTGTAACAAACATATAAAATAAATGTTTGTAAACTTTCGGTATAGTAAAACAACCTATCGCCAACATTTGCTCAAATTAGATATTATAAACTTTTTGAAAGGAAATTTATATATTTCTATTAATAGTTAGTTTGTATAGTCTTAGATTTCGTAAATATAATGCATATGACCATTCACCTGATTGAATTGAATGTAACTATATATAATATGTATAAAAGGTAATATCCTCTCTTTCCTATAATAATAATAATAATAATATTGAATTTGCATGGCATAAGTTTTAATCAAAAGATAGTAGGTAGTAATATTAGTTTAAGGCCAACTTATTCTATAAATACATAATTTATTCATTGCAATGACAACAAATTTTAAGTATATGATCTTGGGATGATTATATTTACGTTATATGTAGGTATTATTATTAAGATTATTTATTTACATTACCTTAGTTTAAAATTTTAATAGAATTATGATGAATGATTATGATAAATTATATGGTGTATAGTTAGAAATCGAAGACACTCTATAATCTTTGAATTATTTCAACGGACCGAGCACATAAGTACTCATATTACACATTATTTTCATTGTGACAATCAAACAATTAAGTGTAATTATTACTTTATTTTTGAAGTCATGATTTTCGTTAAAAACCATAAAACATATAAAATATTTCTTGAGTTAAATCCCATTTCTTAGGAAAAATAAACATTTAAGAAAATAATCGAATCAGCCCTATTGACATTATGTGCGGAATATCCTAGGGAAACTCCTCACTTTGTTAAGCGAATTCATCAATGTAGGTGCGGATTTCCTATAAGAGATTTGAGTTACTTTCATTTTTGGTTCCAAATTCTCCTAACCTCCGTATTGGATTTTTTGACTATGTTTCCGAAGCATTTTCCTAATT
>JAABKK020018786.1:0-19325 GCA_011634745.2 Catotricha subobsoleta
ATCGATTTTCCTAAAATATTTGTATGGCTGTTTCAACCAATTTAAGGATTGTCCAGACTGTTTTTTGCGCTTTTTTTATTTATTTATTATTTAAATATTATTAAATTGAAATTGAACCTAATGCGTAAATGAATACAACCGATTTATTTTTAATTCCATAGCTTAGGTATTCTTTTTGTTCTGATTTCTATAGGTAGATAAGTGTTTAATTCCCTGGTGTTCAGATACCTTAAAAGTGATATAAATTTAAAACTAAATTAATATCTAATCGATTTCCGTTTTTAATTTCTATAATTTTTATTCGAAATTAACAGAGAAATACTAATATTCATTTTGTCTGAAGTTCAATAGGAATATTGAAACAGCAGTGCTGCCAATTATATTACAATATATACACTGAGTTGCCTACGGCTTTCTATGAGACTAAACACATTCATCTGAGAATCAATTCTTGAAATACTCGTATATTATTTGTCTACTTACGTATGTTGAAATATTCACATATATGCAGATTTGTATTTTAAAAATTCGAATAATATGCAAAAAAAAATACGAGTGGTTATTCCCGTACGTGTTATAACCAGTCAAATTACATTAATGTTACGTCTTTTCGCATTAACCGTAAGCGTATAGAATATTCGATTAATCATTTGATTGAACTCAGAAAGCATGCGAATCATGTCATTCTTACCATTCTTAGCATAAATAAATAATTTATGAGTGTTATAAAAATTGGCTTTCTGATCCTGATACACTTTAATTCTAGCGACAGACGAATGCCATATTCTAGATTAACGAAAGTGGATTAAGCTAAATTCTTGAACAAAATTATATTATTTTTCGTTAAATAAGTTAAATTTCGCGTTCATTGATATCAAATTCATTTAAATAGATGATCAAAAACTTTTTTTTTATTGCAGATCTTCACGTTTCAGACATTTTTACGTACTTTTGCATTATTAGAAAAAACATTTTTTTTTTTTTGGTAACGGAACCCCCTGTCGTTTTTTCCCAAAATCAAAAAATCAAAACTTTGTCGATTTTGCGCAACTCATTGTTGCATTGGGCCGTTGTGCCGTTGTGCATTTAGCAGGTGGGAGATACGTACGTTAGACATATTAATAATATTTCAATTAATAAATAAATAATTTATTTTTCAACGGCGGAAACTGTTTTATTTATGTGTTGTAAAATTGTTTTAAGAATCTCTTCCAACAACTATTTAAAAATATTTTTTGCTTGAAAACAGTCCTACAACAGCTACTGTTTTATATAACATAATTTTATATAATTACACGTATAATGTCAAATAGTATATAAATTTATAAATAGAAAAACCCTGCATAATTGAAACTCCAAATTGAATTATCAAAATATTGAACACATTTTAAATATTATTTCTGAATATACAAATCTTGAATTTTTTATTGTTGCGAAAATTGATTTTATTACCCACTTATTTCAGCTATTACAAAAATAAACACAAAGAAACAAACTTTGATAAGATAAAGATTCTGTTTAATAAACATTATCGCCATCACTTATCACCATTTATTTGAGAGTTAGCAAGTATTGATTAATGACGTTGACGAGAATATTCAATATTTCAAATAGAAATACTTAAGGTATGTGCGAACATGCTCACTTACTCAAACGTAATTTTATTGGCATTTTACATAAGTTGTCATTTATTTAAGGTAATTATTTATGTGTCAAAATTTTGTGGTAGGTTTGCATTTTCAAGATGTTCTCGATAAGTGTTTTTTGGTGAACTTCTTTTCATTTTTAATATCATAAAAGCTCTGACTAGGAAATGTTTATTTTCAAATGACATATAACTAAACAAAAACTCAAATAAACTTCAAACATCACACGCTAAATTTAGATTAAACACAATATTAATGTTATCATTATACGACAAAGTCATTTGTGGAATATTTTTAATGTAAATAAATATAATCTGTTAAAATTAAAAAAATATTAAGCATTTATGATTCGTATTTAAATAGTACTGTCTAAACTACGGCAATTATTTATAATCGCTTGTCACATTTTAACTGATAAGTGATTTTTAACATTCAGTTTCAATGTTTAGCTTTTGTTATTATTTGCTTTCAAATTTATTCTTCTAGGTCTTATCTTTATTGCAAATATAAGATATAGTAGTTGCAAACAAAAAAAAAAAAAAAGAAACAAAAATTAAAATAACAAAAAATTTTAGAAGTTTATTGAATTTCATAAGATGTTAAATTCTTGCTTATGTTCATTATTTTTACCAAAAACAATCAAAGTCAACAACTGTTTAATCGTATGATATGCCTGCGGTTAAATTACGGTACGTATAGACAATGTACTCATTGCCCATTCGTGTATGGTCCAAAAGATTTCAACATCGTATTTGACAGTTTATCGACCTGCGACAGTACAGCGCCCCTGAATAAATGCCGATTGAGAAAAAACTATAAATAAAAAAAAAAAAACATCAGAAAAAAATTAATTTAAATCACTTTATTTTTATGTAGAAATAAATATTTGAATTTAGATTATTACATTATAAATAACGGTGTTGCATGTGTGCACAATTGGAATAATTAGATTTTTAGGTCTTAACTAACAGCAATCGAACAATAACATAAACGTAATTACATTGTAGAGACACGTACATGACGGCATACAGTTAAGCATTGAAATAATTCTACTAGATAGATGTACTCAAAGTACTTCATGTCTTCAATCGCAATTTAATGCACTTAATGCGATTTTTTGAATGTAACTCATTTTTTCTTTCTTTATTCATTATTATTATTTGAGAAAAACAAAAGCACGTCACTATATTTATAAAATGAAGAAAATCACCATAAAAAAAATAAAATAAAAATACTTTTGTGTGGTTTTATTTTTTTTCATTTTTACAAAAAAGCACTTTCTCTTATTATGATTAAGATTATAAAATAAAAATAAATATATGCACGTTGTTTGCTACACTTCATAATAGGTATACCTGTACCCACCACATAACACAGTTGTGCATTTTATGTTTTCAATGTGTTTATGTTTTTTCTTTGTATTACAAGAATTTTTATTTATATTTATTTCAATTTCCTGCATTTTGAAATTATACCTACTTACAAACAAATATTTCTTAAAATCTTGCATGAAATACTTTGATTAAAATTAAATTTTTGATAATAAGCAACATTTTTTTTTTTTATTATTATTATTATTTACCAATTTCACGATTTACAAATCATTATCCTCTAGTAATTTGTTTTTTTTTTTTTTTAAATCGATAATAAAGTGATAAATCAATCGTGAAACATAGACCTTCATCTGAAAATCAGTTGATGGATTTAATTATAAAAAAAAAAACGAAAATAAAAAACAATAAATGGTTGGTTGTCTTTTGATGTGGTTGCTGATGGCTTAAATCAATTTCAAGTAGTTGGTTAATTAGTGGCTAGTCTAGTTGTCTAGTTGAGAATTTCATTCGAGTTCTAGATGAACAATGAACTCACATAATCTGAATGAAGGAATTCTCTATGATAAATTATTAATGATTTCTAAGGTTTCAGTTTAAATCGCTTTGTCGCTTTAATGTTTAGAACTATCGCTTGATACAGTATTGAAAATGTATCCATATCAAAGAACTGAAAAAAATTGGTACACAATTTAACCATATGTTAATGCACAAAATGAACCGATATTTTTTTTGGTTATAAAAATGAGCCAAATAAAATAATATTTGAGTAGAAATATGGTTTATTTCTATACGTACACTCAAAAAACAAAATAGCTGCAGTAGCTATATTTGTTTTTTTTTTTCTTGAATGATAGCTATGTGTATTGTATAAAAGAATCGGTTCATTTTTAAAAATCCGCAAAAAATGGTTTAATAATATTGAATACAATAAATATTATGACATAATTTGAGGTCTGATTATAATGACATATAAAATTACTGGTTTAAGTTCAAAATTTTGAAATTCCTACATTTACTTTTCAAATTCTTTATTCTATTATAAAATGATGTAATTCAATGTGATTTTATAAGTAAGTAGTAAGTAGATAACTTTGTATTTTTATGGCAAAAGAAAAATTCAATTAACTGTTATTTTTTTTTTTATATTATTTTAGTTTTAAATTTATGCTCATGGTCGATGAAGCGCGGTAATAATACGTGTAATCGTTAACAGCTATTGTAAAATGTCAAACTACTTAAATTACAGTTAATTATTGGAGAAAACGAAAAACAATAAATAAATAGAATGATAATTTTTAAATAAGAGTTTTACCATTTAATCATTATATGCAACAGTTAGATAATATTAGGAAATATATTTAGAAAATCATTAGAGCTAAAAAAAAAGACTTTAAATTATAGAAATTGGAATTGAAAAAAAAAAAATGAACCACAGAAAACAACTGTTTAAGATTGGGTAGCATTGAATTGAATTTCTGTTATTCTTAACCTATTTTTTATTATCTTCATCGATTTGTGGTCGTCCAGTGTAAATGTGAATCATCGCTCACGTAACTTATTCTAATTGTAATTAAGAATCAGAAATATTAAGAAGAATTATCATATAATTTAACTTCTTTCTTATATATTAGGGTGACAGGGTAATGTATGAAGAAGTTTTTTCTTTCGAATTTTGGGAAGCATACCTCAAATTTTTGTTGTATTTGGCGCATAATGAAGATACCTAAAATTTGGTGTCGATAAGTTAAGGGGAAAAGTAGCTCAAGAGGCCTAAAGTTGGTTTTAAGAAAATCTATGAAAAAAGCAAAGGAAACCCTTACCAAAAAATAAAAATCTGTTGATGCAGAATGTATTAAAAAGTTTTGTTTCGTGTAGAAAACAAATATAATATAATAAGGCACGCTTTCCCCTTAACTTATCGACACCAAATTTTTGGTATATTCACTTTATGCGCCAAATACAACAAAATTTTGATGTGTGCTTCCCAAAATTCGAAAAAGTTCAAAACCCGGTTACCCTAATATATAATATAAATATAATTCAAAATTGATTAAATATATACTTAAATTTATAAAGAAATTTCACTGCAATTCGCACTCTCTCGCATTGTATAATAAATTGGAAATAAATTTTATTATTCATGAGGGAATAATCAATCAATATAAACTAAGTTCCATGACTGACACGTTCAATGAAATTTACTTTGGCCCCACAAGAGTTTGTAACCTATTTTATGTAAACATTCGTATTTAATCATCATGCCTAATACGTAATACATAATAATAATAATAATCACAATCAGAATCACTATAATATATTCTACTCAACTTCAGACATTGTTTAGTGCATCGTTTAACTTACAAACCTTTTCCGTATGTTTCTTTTCTAGATTTAATTAAAAAAGTAAAATGTACACACTCATGCACATTTAGTAGATAACATATAAAGCTACCCTGATAGTCCTGATGATGTAAATGACAATATAACAAAACCAGTCGACGAAAATAATTGCTAAACAAAACATAAAACGTCTTTTAATTACAATTTTGATATACAAATAAAAATATACACTAACAGAAAATAACAGTTAGCAAATTTTATGAGTGTGACTCCAAAAATACGTTTTACACATAAATTTGGATACACTAACCAACAGCAAATTAAAAAAAAAAAAAAAAAAAACATTGCTTAACGAATGTACCAATGGAATCGTTGGACCAGTAAAAGAAAGGTGTATCTGCAAAAAAAATATTTGACATATTTTCTATGCGCAGTTGTGAGTTGTTACTATTTTTATTTTCAGTTTCATAAACCTGTACCTGGGCCCAGATTCTTTTGAGGTGAGAAGTTCTCATATGAGAAAATGAGAAATATCCACCAACACTATTAAAAGTTTTCGAATTTAATTGGACTATTTTTATGTGAAAATAAGTTTTTAAAATCTAAAATAAACCAAAAATTGTTATTATTTGGTAAACATTCGGTTTCTATTGGGTAAAACGTTTTTCTCCTTTTCTCATATGAGAACTTTTCACTTGTAAAGAATCTGGGCCCAGTGATGAGAGATGTGATGAGAAATTTTTATATCAAATTATCAAATTGCCGAAGTATTTCAATTTCTTTATAAATTGTCACAGTTTAATGGTTTTCGCGAGTTCTGTTTAAATAATTTATCCTAAAGGATAGTCCTAAACATAAGCCAGCCTTCTACATCAACAGTTGTTTGTAGTTGGTTTAATGTTTAAATAAACTTTTGAAGGAATATCACAATAATGCGTATTTTATGAAAATCATCCCACTGGTGAAAGAATTTTGTCGCATAAATTTTAATCAATCAGTCCTACTATTAAATCTTTAACTAAAATTCTTTATCCACACAAATTAAATCAGTTATTTCAAAAATCCCATAAGTCAAGGCGCTTTAAAAATTAATATAACTAATTAATTAGTGGATATGGAGCACCTACAGGAGTCATGATTAATAAGGCATCCAAAGGAGGTTTAATCTAAAACAATTTTTTTGTCAGTGTCATTTACAGTTAGTGGGAAAACAGTTTTCTTTGATCTTGCAACAACTAACCTAAAAGTGACTTATGGGGTTTCTGAAATAACTGATTCAATTATGCTATGTTTTTAAATTTATTTATGGCCAACTTCTGAGCTCATTAATCCATACCGTTCACCTTAATGCTAGCACGAAGTATCAAATATCGTGATTTTAATTTAAACTAAATCAGTCCGTAGGTTCGGAAGCAGTCGACTTTCAGTATCTTATTATCTTTTTTTAAATACTGTGTTGTTTTACCTTTAAATATAGGTATATGATTGGAAAAGATAAAATAAAATAAAATACAAAAACAGAGAATTGCCCCTGTTTTTTTTTCTGGCTTAAGAAATTTAAATCAATCATAATTGGAATATAAAGTGATAAAATAATCCATTAAACCGCAATAATACAAAATATATAAAAAGAAAAGAAAAAAAATATATAAAAATAAATACATAAAGTGGATATATAAGCTAATGTATAAATCAGAGAATCTCACATTTATAAACTGTGAACCAAAGTGTATAAAATGAAAACACGCTTTATGAGCGACATGTTTAAAAATAGAAAAAAGAAAAAAAAAGAAAGAGATATATATATAATATGGTAAGGTGGTTCGTTTTTCATTTTTATCTATTTTTCTAAATACATACGAAATTTCTAATTTATGAGAAATACAAAAAAAAAACTGTCCATATTTCATAAAATTTGCACAGCTATTTGTCTAAAGAATGACTTAAGCGATGAAATACTGTAAAATTAAATTACCTTTCCAACAAACATTATATGAACGTAATCCATTTCTTAAGTCAGAAGCTATAGCTATTTAAAGTTAAAAATTGAATTCAACTTACAAGCAGTGAAAATTGGCACTTAAAATAGCTATATCTTCTGACATATAGATGTCCAATTTGGACCATATTATGTTTGTTGTATAGGTAATTTAGTTCTCTAATTATTAAAATTGCTTTAATTATTTAAAATCTTTGAGACAAACAATTTATGAAAACTCTGTGAAAACTCTAAATATGGACGTTATCGAGCTCCGCCAAAAAATTAAGTCTTTTTTTTTCATTTATCATGATTTCGAAACTTCGTACTTAGAAAAAATAACTAAAATAATTTAAATATGCAAAACCGAACCACATTAATATATACTTCTATATAAATATTTATATATGTATAATGTATAATATTATTTATATATATATATGAATGATATCACAAAAGCTCCAATTTCAATTTATATTGCAATAAAAGTATGTGACGTTTTAGGTTATATATATTTATATATATATATATATTATATGTATATAGCAAAGTAGTAAAACTGCGTTCGAATTTGATTTTCTTTTATTTCTTGTTAGGTACTTAATGTACTTCTTTCAGTTTAAAATAAGATTTACTTGAATTGCAAATAGTACAAACAAACACACCATTTCTAACGTGGTATTAGTATGGAAAATATATGTATTTTTATGATGTCAATGATGATAAAAAAAAAATCGTTCCCTATCGCAAATCTTATAAAAATATTTTTTAAACCCAAAAGCAAATTTTTTATTCGTAATCTATTTATATAATCAACGGTGTATAGTTAACAGGTAAATGCACCTATTCAATGCAAATGATAAATTTTTTAAAAGAAAATATGTAGTAATTGCATGGAAATATTACCTTGGCAATATGAACATTTTATCTAAATAAACGTAATTTGAGATTTTGTTAGTAAATATTAAAAAAAAAATCTAATATGAACAAAGAGGATAATAAAAAAAACATTCAAGTTTTATATAACGATGCTTTAATGTTAATAACGTATCAGCATTTTGCTGGCAAGCGATTATGATGCCTGTGCCCTATGTAATAAGGATCAAAATCGCTTGCCAGCAAAATGTTGATACGCCTTATTAACATTATTATTCAATAATAGTTTTTCTTTCTTTATTGAATATTTAATGTAATTTAATGGCTACATTTTCATATTTATTTAGAAAACATAAATTGATAAAATATACGAAATAATGAACATTAAAATTAATTTTCGTAAATTCAAATAAGAAAGTGAATTAAACTAAGTAATTATTTATAGTCAAATAAGATCGTTCATTACATTCTGATTAATAAAATAAATAATTAAACTAATTTAACGTATAAGCAATAATTTTACTTCTGAAATCGAGCAGTATCTACATAACCCATAAAACCATAAAACCATCTTACCATATCTTAAAATTTAGCCTAAGGTGTTGACCCACATACTCGTAATCATAGTCATAAACTGCAATAATTTGAAGTCAAAGTTGATTAAAATTTCATAATAATAAATTAAATAATAATAATTTGAGATTAAATTTCTTTGAGCATTGAACTCTTACAGCAAGAAGCATTTTTTGAAAAAAGAGAAAAAGAAAAAAATTAGGTTATCGGGTATTATTCTTAAATAACTCAGTTTACGTGATTAAATTCATTTCATGCATAAAAATATTTTAAGCCAGCTGATGTTTTAATTAAAGAGTCAACTTATTTTTTTGTTTTTTTTTTTTTGTACTTTTTGTCTTTTTCTTTTGGCACATTTTATTTATTTTGGTTTTTGCCGGCGTGTTTTTGCTAATATTAATATATTTAATTGCCTCTAAACACCTTGTTTTACTTTTAGAAAAAATGTAAACACATATTTTTTTTCACATCATATTTTATTTATATTTAAGATTTACATCGTAGACAGGGTTCAAGCGGTGAATCATTTTTTATTTTATTTTTTTTTGCAACGACTGTCTGAAGGACAGTTAGTCAAAAAATACTGACCTTTTTCTTACCGTTACATAAAAGTTTACAGATTTTACAAAAGTTTTGTGATATGTTTTCTTATTTATTTACTCCCGTCATCTGGATTGAAAATAAATAATTTAAGTTATTCAATGTTAATAATTTAAAGCCATTGAACTAAATGTAAATAACCGAAAATTATGTGTAAAAACTTTTCAATCAAAATGTGCGAGCGAGTAGGTAGTTATTTATTTTGAAATCTTCATATTTGTTTTTTTATTTGTTCTATATCTTATTTATTGAAACAATGCCAAATATATTTATTTATTTATTTTTTGAAGATAAACTAAAAATTATTTTAGAAAAAAAAACTGGAAAACAACAACAATCTTTTGCATTCGTCGAAAACAATTCAAGTGATTAGTTAAACAGATGACAATGCCAATAGTTTTTTTTTTCTTTGTTTCTTGTTTATTCAAATTGAATGATAAAAGACTATTGGCATTGTCACTTGTAAAAATTTGAATTGAATTTCAATACAAAATCTTTACTATTTAAAAAATCAAGCACGCTAAATGCAATTGTGAATTATAGAGACCACATGCCGAAAAGCTGTTTCGTTGTATATTTTTAATGCAATTCGATTGTATTTGCTATTGCATAATTAAAAAAAAACTTCGTTGCCTGAAATATTTTTACATTTAATTATTAAACAATTCAGAATAAAATGAAATATTTTATGATAATATTCCATCTATTTTATTTTATTTTTTATTTAAAATTGCGTGTCTGTCTATCTTGCGATTTTATAATTTTTTATTATAGCTGCAAAAAATTAAGAATTCTATAACGTATTGAACAACCATAACCAAGGATGATGAATTAATAATTAATACTCGGTACTATGAAAGCGGGGAATACTTTCGTTTTTTACGTTCTGTTTGCAGTTCCAGCAAAATAATTTCGTACCCGTTACGTTCCAAGTTCAAAATGCTTTCCAACTTATTTTTTTTTTTTTAATTGACTGAAACTACATATATAAATGTATATATCAAATATATATTATTCGACTTGATAATTAGTTTATTATTAAAATATATATGTACTGAGTAATGTATGAATTATATATTTTTCATTACAATTATTGGTTAATTTGATCGACATACTGTTTTCTAGCTGTGAATTTTTAAAAGTGTATTATAAAAAGAAAGTACTATAAGTAAAAAAAAAATCGAAAAGGAACGTAAAATTAATTTGTTTCGGTTCCATCTAAAGTTCCAGCAAAATTCGGAAAAAAATAGCATATATATTTTATCTAATTTAATTTCGTTCAGTAAAATCGAAGAAAAAAGTGAATAAAACAAAAAAAATGCAGAATATATTTAGTTTTGTTTTGTATGGTATGATTATATGACTACTACAATCCTTCGAACCCTGCAGGCCGTCAGCTTGATGTGGTTTGACTATGGACTACATTCACCACACTGTTTTAGTTTCCGTAGTCACATACGCACACAAAATCAACATTATTTCAAAATGTTGCATCCAGGATATCCTATAAGAAAAGCCACTAAAATCAATTTTAAACAACTAAAAATGTATATACGTATATGTTAATTTGTCTGTTTTATTTACGATACTTTTACGTTAAAAATAAATAAAATGTCGGTTGTTGTTATTACTTGTGTTGAGTGTGGCTGTTGAGGCAAGGTCGTTGCGGTTTTATGTTTGCATATAACTTTGTAATTTGTATTGTGGGTATATGTGTTTTAAGAAATACGCGAATAGCAATATGTGTAAACAAAAGCAATAATAAATAGATACAATAAGCAACAGTTTAGTGTATTTTAAATTGAACATTTTCATGCGATTTATTCATAGCACGAAACAATTTACTTATATTTTATCATAATATATTTAGCCATTGAACATATCGTCGTCGATAAATTAAGCCCGAAATAGTATAAATAATCTTATCTTTTTTTTTTCTGTTTTCATTATTTTTATCTAAGTTAATTACAAAACAAAACTCTTCAATCAAAGCAGCCTAACCAAATTAGCGAAAACAAAAAATAATAATAATAATAATAATAATAAAAGAATAAGCGTGAGACATACTCTATTATACATTTAAGACACGTTATTATCTCTAAATATATATATATATATATTTTTTTGATTATCTCCATTAAACGTCAGATGAAGTACTAGTTACATTTTAGTCATTTTTTTCTCGGAATTCGAAATGAGTCAAACCGTATTTTAGCATGTATTTGTGTTAGACCGAGTAGAAAATTTATAAATCTTCCATCGGTGAATCACTTTGTAAACAAATTATACATTAGATTTGTATTTTCTAGAGGAAAATAAATTTAATTTATGACCTTAAAATTTTTGATGCATAGACCAATATCATCATAAGAGAATATTTATAATTCTGCTCTTCCGTGCTAGTAACCTATAGTAAATTATATTAAATTATATTAAATTTATCTGTTAATTCATAAAAATAATAATTTCTTCCTTAATTCTCAATTTTAAAACATTTACCAATCCTATGCCGTTTTAGTTTTACTTTTTTTTAATAAATGTTTTAATTTTTGGCAATTTTATTTGTAAAAAAATTATTATAAAGGAAAGTCTGCGGAGAGAAGATACATTTTAATGTACAGATGTAATATATGTGTATGTATGTTTTTTTTTTGACTCACTCAATCATTTATAATTTTACGTTTACCTCATATTTAAATCGTAATTCGTAAGACATTGTTTCAGTCACGTAGTACATGTCTGTCGATTTATCAGATTTTTTTTAAAATAAAATATGATTAGGTGTATAAACAAAACAATTTACCTGAACAATATTAATAATAATAATTATAATAATAATAATGCATGTAAGTTAGTTATTAAGTCACTGACAGCAGTTATTAATAATTAATTGTAAAAAGCTATTTCCTTTTCAGTATTTATTATTTGTCTAACCTACAAAATGAATTGAATATTGTTCAAAGTTTCGAGAAAATTTATACGTGTCCTAAAATTGTGTAGTTAATTATCGATCAAATCAATTATTTTTATTTGATACTAAAATGTATCTGTTCTCATCAACACCTATCAACTAAACATATATCGAAACATTGTTAATTACTTGAAATGATCTTTCGCTATTATATGTTGATTTATGTTCGGTTCGGTATGACGTCATTTCATATTTAATTCTTATAAGTTAAATGTACCTTTAGAGAGGAGCTATAACACATTAATCAATTACCTGAAACCTTCAAGTCATAAGTTTGTCATCATTTACCATTGTCAGCAAGAACAAAGACAAATACAACACATACTATATTACTAAACAAACAGCAAAATATGTATATACAAATTTTAAGTAATATTTCATTATAATAGATGAACAATTAATATTTAATGAAGATGTCAAACAGATGTTTAATTGATAAAATTTAATTTGTGTTGCGTAACTATTTAAAACAATAATGGTAATATAATTTAATATTTAAAACTAATCAACAGAATATTTATGTTTATGGATGTTGAATAATTTGACATTCTCTAATAAAGCTTAAAAAGCTGATAAAAATTATGAATAAATAATAATTCAAAAATACATTCAATTAAAAAGAACTGCATTTTTCTATTAGTGTTGTACATTTAACAAATACTGATACAATAAAGACACATTAAATTAGGAATTATATTATTGATTGGTCATATAGCATTAATTGAGTTGTCATCATCCAAAACGAATCTATTAAATATTGAATTTGGCAAATTTACAGGGTGTTTTCGATTTAAATTAATATATACATCAACGTTTTTTTTTTTCTTCTTTATTTTGTTTGGCCAATAACAGAGATACTTACTCCAATTTCTGATTTTGATACAATATATTTTGTTTTCAATAACAATGATGTTCAAAAATATCAAAATTTAAATATTTACTATAAAATGAGCATTGCAGTTTAAATATTCAATTCAGATTCATTGATTTATTTTATTAAATTCAGTAGGTATTTATTAAAGATTTTTATTAGCAATATTCAATTTAAACTAATCACATTTTCGTTGTTGTTTATAAAATCCATCTCCAACACAACAATGAAGCAAAGCATCACGATGATATAAAAATCAAATTGTGTACTTCCGTTTAAAAAGAGAAGGATAAAGACATAAAATAACAAAATACCAGGAAATCAATACTACAAATCTCTATAAATAATAGATTCTGTAAATTTTAGACTACATATTTCATTTATATCATAATTCTGACGATCCTTGCTTTCTGTCAGAGACAATCGAAACCATATCTACAAAATATATTGAAGATAAACTGATGACCAATTATAATTGAATCATCCTGTATATGAACTAATTTTATGATAGCATTAAGTTAAGTACTTAATAATTCAAAAATTATTTGTTGTTCAACCAAAATATAAAATTATCGTATGTGATTTTTGTGCATGTTTATTATGAATTTGAGATATAAATATAAATTATAGAAACAATACTCAACGTGTATTTTAGAAACTTTTAATAATGTAAATGGCTAACGATTATATTAAATAAAAATTCTATGTTCCATCAAAGTACATTGTGTACAATACATAGATGAGAAATGAAATAAAACATAATAAATATATAGTAAATAGGTTTTTAAACACAGGATTTACATTTTGCAGCGTGTCAAATTCGATTTGGTACGTTCACTTCCTTTCTAAGCATGCAAGTTCTTTGGTTCTACGCTGAGTCGCTAATTAATGGATTGTTCCGTCATGCAGAATATATAAATATAATAATCGAATTCAAATTCAATAATAAATATGAAAAAGAAATTACATAACCTTGAATTAATAAAAAAAAAAAAAAGAAGGTGGATTAGACTAAATAACCACATGTAGGCATTTTACATAAAAAAAAAAAAAATTCAGAGTATGAGGCATTTATTGTATTTATGAAGGTTAAACGAAACGTGTGGAATCGACATTTAGTTCTCTATGCATAAATAAATAATCAAATGTTTTTTTTTTCTATCGCTTATTATATTCAATAATACATATAAGTATGTACTTTTTAATTTCTTGTTTAATTATTTCGATTATTTTTCATAGAAATTTCTAATGTCGCTTGAAACATTGTCAAAGTGCATGCAAGATATGAAGGTCTTTATATTATATATATATATATATATATAAACAAATCGTATCGATTAAATACGTAACGCATAATGAAGTTTACATCAGACCTTAATCAATAGACTAAAACCGTTCTTATTTAAAAAATATTGGTGTCAGCATATGTCTTCAATTATTAAGCGTTTCTGTTTTAAATAAAATCAATGATTAAGTATTTTTTCCATTTTTTTTGAACACACCCATAAAACTAGTAACCATGTAATTAATGTTCTAGATTATCTAAGATTTCAAAATGGGAGTTCAACGTGAAATTTATTTTTATTTATTTATTTGTTTTTCGTTTTTTTTTAATTTTTTTTTTTCATAAAGATTTTCAGTTTATTTTAATAATTACTTTTTCCTTCTTCTCATTATAAAATCGATAAAATTTATTTTGCTTTGTATCAAGGCTAATATTAAATTTAAATTTTTATTCAGAAAATTAATACTTACATTTCTTTTTCTTTTTATTAAGATTCGTTATTTTTCATTTCATTTTCATCATTTACCCCGAAAGCAATTAATAACATTTTTAAATATTGTTCTTGTTACATAAAAATATATATTACGGCTGTTGGAACACAAATAGCAATTAAAATAGAAGGAATGTATAAATAGCTGTTCCGAATCGACTAAATGTCAATTAAAATTAAAAAAAAAAAATTGAACATTTCTATTATTATCTACAATTTTTCAGGAAATTTCGATATTAATATCATTTTATAACGCAGAGAAAGTTGAGTAAAATAACAATTTTGTTTGATAAAAACAAAATTGTATCGCTTGCAGTTTTACGTCATGGAATTAAACGTTAATTATTTTTCTTCTCTTCTTTTTTGCGCGCACATTTCACATTTTCTATATTTATTATTAAAAATGAAGTTTAACTAGGGTAGATAGTTTATGTTTTCATTGCGTCAGTTTGTCACTAACAGTTTTTTTTTTTTTTTTTTTTAACGAACGTATAAGTAACTTTTTTTTATTCATTAGTTTATATATATTATTTTATGCTAATAATTTTACTTTAGATTTTATTCAATATATATACGTATTAAATGAAAATACATACTTACTCCTTTCTCGGTCACAAAATTAAATACATAATAAATTTCGAGACTCTGTTGGTTTTTTGTTGAGTTTGTGCTGCTGATGAAACAAGAAGAAAGTATTAAATAATAAAACGTAATAATAAGTCCTTTCTCTGTTGCAAAACTAAATAAGTAATATGTTTGATTATTTAGAAGCTTCTCGAAACTTTTATGTTTCATTGTCAGTACAAACACAACAAAAACCAAACGAAAATAGTTTCGAGAATTTTGTAACAGAAAAATGATTTATGATTTTTTTTTGCATTTAATTTATTGATTATAATACTATTGCAGTTAAGTTCTACTATAAATAAAAAGTTTATTTTATTTGTTTATTCATTTAGATTTGACTGACAACAAACAACATATTTCTATTTGACCTATTCAAAATTACACAAGCACATGCACATTTCACATGCAAGTAGTGTTTCAAGCGCATATTTAATATAGGTACTTGCATTGTTTTGAATACAGTAAAATTATTAAGCAGTATTTTAAGTGGAATCAGAACATATTTTCTATTTTTTTTTTGTTTTTTAATTTAAACATTGCATAAAAGAATTTATTAGAAATGTCGATACGGTTGGTTTAAGGAAACAAAAAAGGCTTTAAATTATTTAGTATAAATTACAATATAAATTTATCGATTACTGAACCGGAAAATGTGAAATAATATGTAGCTGAAAGTGGCCATCACTTAAATTTAGAATATTCTTTGAATGTAGGTATTCGTGTAAACAAATCATTTAAATATCTAGGTATGCAGAGATTATTGTCATGTAGTGAGGAGACACGAGCAAATTTTAGATCAGTGCTAAATATGATAATTTTATGCTCATCTGGAAATCCAGTATCTGTTTTGCTATTTATATTTCATATAAATTCGTTGAAGAACATAAAGTAAACATAAAATAATCAAACAAAAAAAAAAAAAGGTATACGTTTCAGAAGTAAACAGACATTTACAACATTTTTTTTTTTAATTTCCTTTTGCGTGCATATTGTCGCGTTTTATAATATAACTACCTAATCGAATAACAAAGGCGTGACCTTAAATAAGACCTTACACTCAACGCAACACTCCATTCACTCACTTCACTATACATATATACAATTTTAAATATAACACCAAATACCTACATAAAATATATAAGAGTATCTGTTATATATATTTTTCTACCATTTTAATGTTCATTTCATGCCACCATTAGAAATGTAAATAAATAATGCATAGTCTGCGTTTACAAGACGTAATAAATAAAAATAATAAAAAAATTAAGATATTTTAGACTATTTTAACAAAATGTTGGTAGTTCATTGCAGAGATTTATGAAAAGCCTTCTATTTAACCTTAAATAATTATCAAACCATCTCAAAAATATTGAAAACAAATCGGATATTCAGTATACGAGAGATTTCATCATTAAACGAATTAAAATACATGTACTTACAGAAAACAATCGAATGCAATTTATAACATTTTACTTAGATTGAAATGAAATGAATACGATGAAACATTAAACCACAACCATTTCCTATCATAAATCTCTATAATATTTACAATAATATTAACGATATACAGATATCTAACATGAAATGCGATATCATAAATAAATTTTCAATATTTGCTAGACTGTAAAATTATTTTATTTACCATTGACGCGATACAAATAGATATGTAGTTACATATAAATACATAGTAATATATTATACTACAATCGTAATACCTAAATAGCACCCAAGTAGAAAAGATTCAAAAAGATTAATAGAATTAAAGTCATATAAAAAAATGATTGATTATATTCTTTATATGAATTAAGTTTTTCATAACATTCATTTATTCATTTATTAATTCATTCATTCATTATGAACTTTTTAATTTTATATAAATTTTATTATAGAATATATTTTTAATTTATTTTAGTAAATAACAATTTTATCAAAATACGTACACACATTTATGTAAGCGTCTACAATTAGTTTGCGTTAATCATCTTAAATTTTCTTATAAGTTACGGAGTCTTAACGTAAATGCTTACGTTATTTATCAAAACTGTTTCTTGTATACACAACAAAAAAAAAAACAAATAGAAGAGTATCGCAAGGGCTTAAAAGGAAATCCAAAAAGTTTTAAATCTAACCATAATACAAATTTAAAATAAAATCAAAGCTTAAAAGAATATGGTAAAGAGAGAAAATTGGCCATGAACTGCAAATGATGAGCTTAAAATTTAATGATCATAGAGTGCATCATTTCCAGAAAATTATAATGATTATCTAAAAAAATAAAACAAACAAACACAGAATACAATTAACATCCACTCCAGAAAATTATAATTTCCTCTTAAAATAATAATTTCCTCTTAAAATAATAATTAAAATAATAATTATAATAATAATTAAAATAATAATTAAAATAAAAAAAAAAATTGTTTTCAACACACTCTTAATATTATTTTGACATAAATGAGAATACTTAAATGTATCTAACAAAATATGTCGTCTTTGCTTAATGCTTGAAGTACCATTTGCAAAATAATTCAAATGACGAGCGAAATAATCTTTTTTTATAAAACCATATTATTATGTATTATTATTAATTGCAATAGAAATTTTACATGCACATTGCACATTTAAACGTTTAAGTATATATGTATCCAAGAAATGAAATGCAAAAACTTAACGAAACAACAATAACAAATTTGTTCTTCGTAACGTATTAAAGATCTGAAATACAGGTAAGTATTCAAAAGCATATATAATTTTTTTTTTAATAATAAATTTAAATTTTGTGTAATTCATATACGCAGTTATACACTTTTTAGGTTGCACGATTACCATATTTAAATGTGTGTGCATATATATTATTCTCAAATGATGAGAATGCCTTAATAACGATTTTATATTTATTAAAGAAATTAAGTTTTGCTTCGCTATTTTAATCTTCATTCTCATTTATCTAAAAAAAAAAAAAAACAAATATTGTAAGTGATTTTCGGTTTTGCAAAACGAAAATTTATTACTTATATTCATTCAGAATTATTTCCATTCAACTTATATTTGGTTTGCATAACTATATCTATATAAGTTTGCCTGAATCTATGCTCTGAACTAGAATTTAGTATAATTTCGAAGTATTTCTTTGAGTAATCTGCACACATCTATAAGTTTTAGTTACAGAATAAAGAAGCAATATCTAACTAGATAATTTCTCTAAGTTATATTTTACAGTAAATGTATAAATACGAATACGATATATTTGAATGAAATTTAACAAATATCAGTTAGCGTCAACCACATTTAATGTGAAATCATCTTAAAATTAATGAAGTATTTATGCAACGTTGAAGCTTTATGATATAGAAATGTCGTCGCGGCATAATTTAAAATAAATGAAAATGTAATGATGAATACAAAATGAAACGAGGGTATTAAAAATAAAAGTTATAATTAGTTGGCTCTTAGATAAATAATAAAAGCATATCAACAACTAACACTATACGTTAGGGTGTTCCGAAAAAACACGAACTTTTTCAGATTTTGGTTCCCCCCCTCTCATCTGGTGATTATTAGGATAAAAACATTCAAAACGAAATCCGGTGGTGTTTGGTTGAGTTTTGACCCCCGCGCACCTCGTTTTAAGATTTCCTGGTCTTTTTGGAAGGATAATTATTCCCCATCCTATTAATATATTTTCAATGGTTAATTTGATGCGGGTTACTCTTGCGAACACATTGGTACCACAT
>JAABKK020018797.1:0-19324 GCA_011634745.2 Catotricha subobsoleta
TTAATTATAAATTACGTTTTGTAGTAATTGTAATGCACTTTTTGAATTACACATTACATTTTTCATGTAATTTGCCCGTCTCTGCAAACCAGCATATAATTTAACGGAGGACATAATATTTGAAATAAAAAAATATCCTATCAATGGATAAGCGATCAAAGTAATTGACACATATATACTATGCATTCGGGTGTTGTCAGTGAAGTCAATTAACTATGCATGACTTTTTCCGTAACTTTTAGATCATTAACTATCGTGGCATCACACAGTTTGACTTATTTGTGTTAAAACAGATACATAAATCTTTTTCCTTTCAATTTAATACAGTTTTATGTATGAAAAATGAGATTCCGATTTATATTTACTTCATCATTAATATTTTAATGAGAACCAGATTTTGAGAACAAAAACCATTTTTTACTTAGAAATTCCCTTTGAAATACTAAACAAAAATAAACACCTACTTATTCGTTTCGATTTACATTTTAATTTTTCATCTTTTTTTCAAACTAATAAACATTATGTCGTACGACCATTAAAAAAAAAATCATCTTTCCAACCAGATCCGCTACTATAAATATCCATAATAAATAATTGTAACATATCGTCAATCGGTATATTATGTGCGCGCGCGCATACGCAATAAATAATCATCAATATAATAATAATATGCAATGTTGTGTACTTACTTGTTCGCTGTGCACAGTAAGTGTTTTTTTTTTATATTATATTTCTTAAAGATAAAAAAAAAACACACACTCACTCCGCAATGAAACGAGACGGTCATAATAACGCGATACTCAGAATATAATATTTATTATAAATAGAATTGGTATAATTGTAAATAATTGTTAATCGGATTATATAATGCGCGCGCGCATACAAAATATATCTATTATTATATTATTTAATTATTTTTCTATTTATTAATTTATTATTTTTGATAAAAGAACAATAAAAATATAAATAAATAAATAAATGGAATATGCACACCGCGTGCATATACCTAACGTATTTCTTTCATTCAATTGTAGAAGAAGTTTTTGTTTTTGTTTTTGTTTTTTTTTTTTAAATACAATTGTTTACAAATTATTTAGTATGTCTGTCTGTTATTAAATTTATTTAAATTTTGATAGGTTTATGGTTAATTGTTAATTGTTAAATAAATGTTTGTGCAGTATAATACAATTATTATATTGTATAATTTGATTTATAATTACAACTACGTATAAAATGTTTACGATATACAAACGTTTATAGAATCGGTAGCGGCAATAGCGAACAATCATAATAGATTAACAATTGTGATAATAGCATTTTAAATGTTATTTAATAATAGGTACATTTCATGTAGAATGTTTTCAAGTTTATATATAAATATATATAAATATATATATTTTTTTTATTGATTCAAATAAAGCCGCATTTGATTTAAATGTAATGTTAATTAAATACACTTTTAATAGAAATGTTTCAAGTTTGAAATTTGAACATTTTGCACATGCTAAACGTTTGTTTTTTTTTTATAACAATTTAATTTTATATAAAGCCCAAAGCTGAATTCATAATCGACGAAATGTAAACAACAACAAAATTCCAGTGAAAATATTGTTAAATATTATGATTTGCATATAATTAACATATTAAATCAATAACGCAAAAACAATGAACTTTAAAAATATAATGACACGCATTTATAATTTTTATTAGTAACACAATTCCAAAGGTTTTAAAAGGTAGGTATTTATTATTGGCGACACATCGTCCGAAATATTCGCGCCGATAGAACTTGTTTTTTTCTTTTCTATTTTTTTTTTTAGATGATTCGTAAATTAATAAAATAGGTGTTTTTAATCAATAATCAATACAATAAATCTTGATTAATGAGATGACGAAGAATTATTGTACTGAAAAAAAAAAAAAATTAAAAACTATTTTGTAGCAGATCTGTAAAATATTGATTTTTCTATTAAATATTTTGCGATTACTGATTTTAAATATCTTAAAATCTATCTCTATCTTTATGACCTATGTGAAATTTAAACATTTTTGTATATTAACATATGCGAAAAGAAACTTATTTTTAGAAGAAGCGGTTTTTTGCCACTTTTTAAATTATCTCTACATAACAATAAATGCGATTAGAAAAAAAAACTGACGATGAGGCTTTAATCCTCCAGCTAAGTTATGCATGCATATTCACGTTTACTGTTCCACATGCACAAAATTGCGTAATAAATATACAAAAATTATGTAAACATCCAATAAATTGTATTGAATTTAGATAATAAAAATATTAAATTTAAATAACTGAGAACAAAACAACAAAAAAAAACCCCCGCTATAATCAATCACTTAAGTAGAAAACAATATAACAATTCATAATGAAAATAAAATAAATCGAAGAAAATTTTAAAACCGTGATCCCTCTAAGATATGTTTTACTATTTAAAATATTTATTATAACATATATTGTTATAAATAACGAAAATAAAAGAAAATACAATAAAATATTACGTAAATTAAATAATTTTTTTGAAGTCCATTTCAATGTAATAAATGTTATATAAGTTTAGTATTACAAATATATTTAAAAAAAAAAAAAAACTAACAATATATATATGTACATAAGGAAAGGCTTATTGAAATGTATTTATAAATTATATCGACTACTTATATCGAGTATTATGATATAAGTAAGTAGATGTAGATACACAAATCTAAACATGCCTGAAGTATTTGGATCACGTCATTTTTTATGCTCACACCTAATGTTCGCTTAAAATTTCAATTATTATTTAATTAATATAGGCAACAACAAAAAAAAAAAAAACAAAAATAAATAAATAGATAAACATTAATTGAGGCGTTCAAGGTTACGAATGTTTATTGACTTAGTTTTATAGAAGGAAGCAGAAGAGTATTAATATTTAATTAGGGATCAATTTTTGATTTTATTACATAGGAAGTTACTTAACAAATAGACAGAACATTTCTTAATTTAAAGAGAATATCACGCTTTTTGAGCATTCGAGAAGGACAATAATTTTTGATAAAATGTTGCCTGTTATGATGTAACTTTATTACTAGCAGTAAAATAAAATGTCATTCAACATTATCATCATCATCATCATCATACTTTAATGGCTTTTGGCTTATGGTCCTTTAGCCATCCTCTTACATTTCTGCCTGTCCCTAGTTAACTGAAGAACTCTATCATTTAACATCAGATATCCTTTAATTGAGTCTATGAATCTTCTTCTAGGTTTTCTCCTACTTCTAACACCTACACCTTCTACATTAAAAACTCTTTTGGTATATTCTCATCAATTCTATATGAACATGCTCAAGCCACCTTGACCTTCTCTGCCTTGCTGCATCCTCAATATAATCTACTTCCAAATACTTCCAAAACTTCTCGGATATCTTTCATTACTAATTCCATTTTCCTATTGTTCCCTTCTACTAGTTTCCACCACCATACTAAGTACCTTCACATCAGCTAATTCATGTACTAAAATATCCAGAATCGACCCAACTTTCACTTCTATACATAACGGTTGCCCTTTAGATAGAATTGTGGATAGTTAATTTGGTATCATTACTCAGCTCTTTCTTATTAAAATGTCATTTAAGTTTAACATTCTAATCGAGTTGTTGGTAAAAGAATGCTGTGTGTCGTTACACTGTTGATTTTATTAATTAAATATTTTCAAAACCGCTTGTACATTTCGATGTTAATAAATTTTTTGGTATGCCAATAATGAGCACGCGCATTAACTATTTGGAGTATTATTTTTTTTTTTATTTATATTTAGAATCAGAAACAAATATTTTTAGAATCAATGAACTTTATGAGGTGTTTAAATGTAAAATATAATGTATAATAACGAACAGATTATGGCAAAATCATTTATACGATATGATTTTTTTTAAAAACATTCATAATAAAATTGATCGATTGTTGAAAGATAGTTTCGTGAATTTCAATTCAGTTTTTTATATTCTACCTTTTGCAAATCAACGTAAACATAGTTTTCATCATACCAAACAATATATCCGGTTTCTAATGCTACTTCCTCAATTCCTCTGCGTCTTAAATAAACCACAAAAACTTAATAAAAAAAAAGAAGAAAAAACATCTAATTAATAAATTTTACCATTAACAAACACAAAACACTTTTCGTATATAAACAAATTTCTTTCTATTGAATAAACAAAACATAGTTTATTTTAAATTTTCGCGCGTAATTAACTTTTAATTATAATTTTGTATTCGGTTTTCGTAAACAGAACGTGTGTCATGTGCATATCTAAAAATTTTCTACTTCATGGTTCTACTTTAATAGTGCAGCATCTAGTTTTTCATTTGATGAAAGAAAAAAATAATAAAGAAATAATAATAAACGAATATATTTTCTTTGCATCAAAAAACACACATTACAAATTAGTCGATTCAATTTCTCTACCATTAAATTTTAACATAATTTTTGTGATCATTACCAGTTTATTTATTAAATTTTAATTGGCGTAAAACAAACGACACGAATTTAAAACAGTAAACCACACGATATACTTGGGATTATGATTTTATGATATAATAAACCATTTAGAATAAAATACTCTACCGGAACTAAGTAATTTTTTGCACGCAAAATAATATGTGTGTCGGTGCCGCAAATAAAAAAAAATGTATGTTCCATTCATATAAATTTATGTTTTTATGCAATAGAATTAATCGCATTTGGTAAAAGAATTTTGTAACATTTTGTTTAACTATAGTCAAAGCATTTAATTAGAAGAAAAATAACAATGAGGTCTTAGAAATTATGTTTTAAACATTTCTGTTTAGGTTTTATAAGACTCGTGCATTAACATTTTATTGTACATTGCTGGTGCTGGTATTAATAGTTTTGTGATTAATTTAACAGATTTTAATTACATAAAATCAATGAATTAATTTACATTTGGTATTTATTATATATTCGCTACCTGACAAAAGTTAAATGCACTTAATTTCAATATGTCGTGGTTGAATGTAGATCATGTAACATTTCATTGAAAATTTATGCGCATAAAAATTTGAGTTAGTCTTATATATAATGTATATGTATATAAAAAAAAATATAAAGAAAGACAGAAACTGCATGGAAAATTAATATTATTTATATTTTAAATGATATCCCCAGAGAATATATTATTTATCATTCATATATTAAAGTTGATGATAGACATTCATAGAGTTGTGTATAATGTTGTAAATTAACTGCTCTATTAATAATACATCTAAACTATAACAAAAATATCAATCAGTTACACTTATTCGTTGAGTATATTTCTTCCTAGCTACATAATTAAGTGCATGCTGCATATTCACAGACTTTTTTTTTTATTAACTTTTATAAGTGGAAAATGATTTTACTTCTTTTTCTAGTAATGGTTTCGTAATTTTTTTTTTTACGCAGAGCATCAAAATATGTAAAACAGGTCTTTAACCACCCTTAAGATACTCAATAAGAGATTTACATGTCATGCCTACCAATAAGCCTCAGTAAAACCAGCTGCCAATGAATTGGTACATGACTTAATTTTTATGAAGGAAAAAGAAGCGGGTTAAATTTTCCCCAATTTTCAAAAGTGATTGCAGATCGCGCACACAAAAATAAACTTTCGAAACCAATGCTTGTTTGTTTGTTTTTTTTTTCAAAAATGAAGTAAAAATAGTTAATAATAAAAATTCATCACATTCTCTCTTAATGTAACAGATTTTGTATGACTAATACAATATTACTAAATGTTAACTTAGTTTACTTTTAATAAGTAAGTATTCGAGACTTCTTAAATAAAACCAATAATCATGCTTATTATTTTGTAATATGTAAGTATAAACTAACCATAAAGCTTTTTAGTTACAAATGCCATCAAGTATAAATGATGGCGTTGCAGTACTCCATATTTATAAATTTATATTTAGTTCAAAATACAAAAAAATATATACATATAAATATATAATTTATCTATATTAAAATGATATGAAAACTATTTCTGATCGATGTTCAGTAAGATCAATTGTTGGTTCAATTGATTCTACATTGCAATTCTACTTAAATTGTCCCATAAACATAATTCTTTTTTCAGTATATTCTGAATTACTTACATAAAAACTTATTACTTTCTCAATAATAATTTAAAATAATGCTTTAACCTGAAAACATGTTATGTTCAAGTAAGTACTTACACATAAATATAAGGCATATATATATGATTTACATCAATTTCAATTATACATATATTTGTACAATTGTGTATATGTTCACCAGTTTAACCGCAATAAATTATTAAATATAAACAAATAATTTCAATAAAATATAAATTCATATTGAAAATGTTCTGCACAACCAAACCTAAAACAATAAACAATATATGCATTGAACCAATTCAAACATATATAATGGCCTAAATTAAGATCAGATCACGCATTGATTTTAAAATATCAATAGATTAGATTTTCTTTTCGTTTATTTTACCTATATTTTCAATAACATTTATTATTTTAAATGGTATATTAGAACAAAGACATTTTAAACGGCTATTTCAGGTTAAAAGTGTTTTCTGTAGAAATTCTAAGAATACTCCAACATTGTTTAAACACTCACCTTTGATGAAACCTATTCAGTATATACACACATATTGGAAGAAAGTTTTTTCTGTTTAACATCAAATTATATAAAGTTCAATACATGACAGCCGCACATAAGATTTCGTTAAAATGTTTATACAAAACTTTATAGAAACTGAAATTTTAAATTTCGAAGATCTTTTTTTTTTTTTCTTTTATATTACGATTGCAGTTTGTATTAAAAAAAAAAAAGTATGTTGAAATGTATTTTACGTGATAAAATGAGCTAAAGCGCGCGCGAGCCCGAGAAGCTATTGTTGCCAATCTCAATTATATTTATATGTAAGTAATGTACAATGTACATCTATTTACATATATGATTTTTCTATTTTTCATATATAGGTAGGTAGGTCTATGGCCCCGTGTCGGAGTCTACTAATGTGTGTGCGTATGATTTGTGTGGTTCAATTGTACATTCATAGTTTCCACACAATACGATAATTGAATTTCTTTAATTGGAGAAATTTATGTTTAACAATGTAAAATAACAAACATGTAATAAAAATGAATAAAAGAAAGATCGAAAGAAAAAAAACTAATTTCTACAAATTGACAAGTTTGCTTTGATATACGCATTGATTTCTAATTTTGTGTGTTGTAATTTGTGATTTTTTTTTTTTTATTTATTTACTTTAACAATGCAGTATTTAATTGAGTTAGGTTAAATCATGTGTGACCCACGTGATTATGGCACACACTTAATTTCTTCTTCAAATATTATTTTTTTTATTCATTTATTGTTTATTGATCGAACTGAAGATCACTTTTTATTTTTTTTTTATCAATCTACGATATGTTTCAATGAAAACATTTTTATTTGATTTTCGTTAATTAAATTTAAAGATCAAATAGATTTAAATTGAACAGTATTGCATAAAATAATAGATATTTCAATTTTGATATCAATGAATTTGCTTATCTTCATTTTTGATCTTTGCTAAATTACAAATACATAATATATAAAATTGACTATCAAATACTTACACGCATAAGCAAATAAAACCAAAAAGACTGCAATCACTTTCATTTTATCTTTAATTTTTTTTTTTTTTTTTAAATTTACTTCTGCGTTTTTATTAAGTTTACAATATTAAGAATAAAATGATTTTGCACAATTTCAATGCTGTGTATTGCCACCAGGAGAGATGTTGCTTTTATTTTCAATATTATGATGAAATTAATTTTTAAAAAAAGAAGACATTTTTCATAAATTTAAGACATCAACATTTTTTTTTCATTTCTTTTCATTTTAAGAAATTTAGACCAACGCTGAGCTGTTTCTTTTTTTCTTATCAAAAAAAAATTTAAATACTATTATGCATCAGTTATACGATCTTATAAAACCTCCGCATCAAGTTTGCATGAAAAATTTTCAATTTTAATAAATTATTATTCCACGTCTTTATAATAATAATAAAATCAACTTTAATCTGTACACCATCCAGAACAATTTGTAGTTATCGTTTATATAATCGACTTGAATATGAAATAAAATATATTCCATTGCAGTGCACTTATGCAATATGCAACAATAATAAAACTTAATTTTCCATTTGATTATAATTTTTTTTTTTTTTCGTTCGTTTTGTTTTGTTTTGTTTTGTTTTGTTTTTTTTTTGTATGAATTTACTTTGCCATATAAAGGAGAAGAAAAACAACAATAAATATATGACAAACGATATGCTGAGGAGGCGAATTGCCTTTAGTTAACTCCATCATCAACCAGCAATACAAAAATAAATGTATTTTATTATTATTATATTATTATCCTTTCTACAAAACAGCAAATGCATCGTGATTTTTATTTTCATTTTATTCGTCTTTTTATTATTATTATTATTTTTTTGACGTACGACGTTGAACACGTTAATGTTAATAATATTCGTAACTAGCGCGATGATATCCAATTTTATATGTACTTTACATATTATATTTTTGTGATGTGTTATTATGATCATGATTTTGTTTCATCTTCTTTTTTTTCTTCTTTTTTTTTTTTCATGTAGTTTGTGGTGGTATATCTCGTCAGGTTGGATTCATTGCAAATATATTTTAGTATTAATATGCGACTATGTTTCATAATTTATCGAATCACTAACCGTCTATTTGCAATATGACCTAACTGCATATTAAATATTATTTGTGAATTCCAGCATTTCACATTGTCTATAAATATCGATAAGATTTTAATCACGTTTCGTTAAGCAGACACTAATTCAAAGATTTTATACGTCATATATGAGTTTATATTTCGACAAATAAATTAAATAATTTCGATAAATTATATGCAACTAACTGACTTTAAATATAAGATATATTTGGCAGCAATCCATTTATAGATACAGTCTTTCAGCCCAGCCCATATGCATACAAAACGGTAGATAAGTTGTATTGATTTTGAACGATCAATTATTTAAATTTTATGTGTTAAGGATAAGATTTGCATTTAAATTAGCTCTAAGCATAAAACTAGAATATTTGTATTTCTCTTACGCACTGTGTTATAAAAATACACATTAGTTAGCGCATTGAAATTGAAACCGGAGGGATATAAAATATATTTCTCATATGTTATTAAGTACATTACAATTTCTATGCGATAAGTTATTTGGTTTATCGTTTAAATATTATATAAGGCTGTAAATATAACTGAAGGTAAAAAAGAAAAAAAGGAAAACCATTTTAATGTTAATTTGAGGTTTCCTTTTTGTCTGTATAGAAAATGATTGGCCAGAATAATAATAATAAAAAAAAAATCAATCGACTTTTATAGATGCTCTCAGCTTGAAGTCGCTGAATTCAAAAGTGTATAAAAGATACATTTTTTATTTTGTTACAATTAAAAATGTTTCTATGATTCAAATTTACAGTAAAATATAAATGACCTCTTGATAATGTCCATCTATTTTGATGCAATAAGAACAAGTAATAAAATTGTAAAACACATAAAATAATTAACGTTGATCGTTAGTTTATATAAAATACAAGTTTAACTTTTTATTTTTTTATTATTTTTGATTGAATGAAATTGTACGCATAAATAATGAAGAAATACTCGTACTGACCCATCAGTGTTTATAAACAATAGTTTAATTATGGGCGCCATTTAATTATAGGTGATTCGAGGTTGGTACCCTCCAGCCAAATGAATGTTGTCTACTTTAAATTATCACGCCGCGCATACCAAAGAACACCCCATGCATCAATTTATATAATTATCATTATATTTCTTCTACTATAATTATAGCCATAGTCAAATTAACATTCCAGGAAGTCCTGGATAAAAATGAAATATTAAAAAAAAAAAATGGAGAAACATAACACGCACTTCACATTTAGGGACATCCATACACAAAAATCTATTATGTATAATTGTATAATGAATTTGAATTTAAAACAATATTGAGCACGTATTCAATAAAAATAAAAACAATGAATTCCTCTTAACAGTTAATAGTTTACCTCACAAGTTCATTCTCAACTAGTGTGTGTAGAATTGTAGATGCTTACATCGAAATTATTCAAAAGTGTTTAAAAATTAAATTCTTCTTTAACCTGTTGGCTTGTTTGATTTTTATGTAAATCCAAGAAGATTCAAAAGAAACTAAGGTGAGATTATTAAAATGTTAAATAATTCTGTATATTATTGATGTGCCTTTGTTTTGCTACGTGTTTAAATGTTCAAATTAGTCGGCTTATTTGGTTAGAATTGCAGCATTATTATTCTGTAAGAGACATTATTATCACATGCCATCAATAGCAATAGCACATTTTGACGTGATGAAAATTTTTAAAACATTGCGCCATAGAGGAAAAAAATATATATATGAATATATGAAAAATAAACAAACAAAGACGATGGATGCATTGATGGGCTGATGGACATGATGGTATTTGACAATGTTTCATTCTATTTAATATACAGTTAGGTAGGTGCCCATCTTATATGGTCTCACATCTTACAAGAAAACTTATGAACGCATAATTCATTGGACATTAAATGAACATGTAACACAATAAAATTGTCAAAAAAAAACAAAAAAATTGATATATGGTGGAATGTGTTAGGTTATTTTGTATATTTTCAACTGAATGAATCCATTATTATGTATTTGCTTTTCGCTCGTTTAATAATGTGTTTAACAACAATTTTTATGCATTCTTTTCTAAGTCAACAAAATGTTACTGTTTTTTTTTTTTTTTAAATTGATCCGTGAATCGGTAATTCAATGAACAGCAATAAAAGAAACGCATTTATACGATTAATTGTGATATTTTATATCTCAAGCATTTGTTTTGATTTCTTTGTTTTTTAAATTTGTAAACAACAACTTAATATAATGAATTTTATGTTGGTTTCAAATAAAACTAATCATACTTTTTTTTTTTTTAAAAAAAATAAACAAATATAATTAAGCAATTGTTAACAGAAAATTTATAGTAAATTTCACTTTTTCTCTATTAAATTGACAAAGCATGGAAACCATGGAAAATATATGAAATATTATTAGTAGATAAATTATGGTCTTTACGTAATAAATTTTTATAAAATAATAACAATAGAACTGGTGAAAGATTTACACATACTTTCGATGATGATGAGAACCCACATCTACAACAAATAATAATATTAACGTTTATGTAGATTTTTTTTTTTTTCATTTCATATTAATGGCATTTTTGCACTTTTTAGCAAATCAAAATTAAATGACAAACATATTATAACCATTTTTTTTCATTTTTACAATTTAACGCAATATTGAAAGACTGAAAGTATTTCCGAAATTGAGCAATTTTTGTTTGTTTTTTTTTATTTATTTATTTGTTTCTTTTTTTCTTTTGTTATTTTAAAGTGGGTAATATAAGAAATAACACGTTATAATAAATAGGCATAAGAATAAATAAGTACGAGTATATAAAATTTTGAAAACAACATAAAATATTTATTATAAATATATCGGTAAAATTTATTAGGCTGTAATAAGTATTGCAATCGACAAGTTTCAAGAACAACAAAAATTAAAATAGCATAAATAATAAAATTGAAACCATAGGCTTGCGTTATATCATATACTATTTCAATATTTAAATTATATGTGAAATTCTACGTTATACGAAGGAATTTTAGAAAACCGATATACGAAACAGAAATATATTTTCTATTATTTTAATTTATTTTTTTCTTTCTTAAATTTTAAATGTGTTTCTGTGCTATGCGAATTAATTTAATATTTTTTTCTTATTTTTTGTTTTTTATTTGCTTCTAAATGCACTATAGAAAATGACGGCTTGTAAGCGAAGCACGTTTTAACTTTTATGCAGACAGAACAATAGCCATTCAGACTTAAAAAAACATGTAACACAAAATATAGATTGTGTAAATTGAGTTGTACGGTTTGTTCTTTCATTTTAAATAAAATTGATTGAATTTTAATGTTGAACAATAATATTTTGCAATAATTGAAAATCTACAAAAATTATTGCATTGCAAAATACCACAGAATTCACTAAAATTGTAGATATAATTATAATTTTTTGTTTAAAACAAAGTGAACTTTTCGTTTAATAGAATATTTGAATAAAATGTTTGAAAAGTGTCTGTAGAATTCAAAATACGTATGAGATTAATAGCCCACAATCAAGTCAATTTTTGATGGTTGTTTGTTTTTACTCAAAATGATGGAATCGAGTACTTACAAGTGCAAATGTTTAACTATTGATAATGATAATAAATATATTATCTTAATGTTTAAAATTTGTACGGGCTATTTGACCAAACCAAATCTTATTTTTCTGTTAATTTATCATTATTTTACTGAAAAAACAACGCGTTTTGATAAACTAAATTATCTTCATCAGGGTTGACTACAATTGATAATAACATTTGCATACAAATACATTAATTGAGAAAAATATAAAAAAATATATATATGCGATGTAAATGGAAAAATAAATAAATTATTTAAAGAATACAATTGCGTTGTACCTTCATATTTATGAATAAAGTGTAAAAAAGGAGGTTAGTTTTTTTTTGCAAGAACTTAATATTAAAATAGAAACATTTTACAAAACATCATCATTTTAAAATTTAACAAAGTTTAAAACCTAGATCACTTGATTTTTGTCAGAAATAATTAAGTAATACATTTAAGACAATCTCAATTTGAAATCGATAATGAACGTTTCAGATAATTGAAAATTACGATTTTGATTACAATTTATCCAATGAATGATACACAGAGGCTATTGGTCAATATGAACAATTCGTTCAATAAAAATACTAATAGTTCAATTATTCAAAAATGTATTTCCAACATTTCGATCAAATTAATTATCATCATCAGGGAATCTGTGTGTTGAAATAACATTTGATTTATTTAAATAAAGCAATTAATTTATGGTTAACAATGCAATGGTACATAGAGTTTTATATATTTTATTATACAAATTATTTATTATTTATTGCCAGTTAAATTATTTAAAATTTAAAAATGTGAGAAAAAATCTAATTAGAACGTATTATTTTTGACAATTCTCTTTCTTGCATAAGATAGATAGATCATATAGGTATCATATTGAATTGCTAGCCAAATTAATTGCTTTATTTAATCAATCAAATGTTATTTCAACACACAGATTCCATGATGATGATAATTAAATTTAATTGAACTTTTTGTTTTTTATTCAACGAATTGTTTATATTGGCCAATAATAGATTGTGTATTCATTACATCTAATTTTACGGCCGTAAACAACAAACAACATTACAATTTATGTTGAAGAACAATAAACATTAACATAAAAGCCTATCGAAAATTGACTCGTCGATACTAAATAGCGCAAAATATAAATTCCTTTCTTTTAAATCCGCTATTTTCGATAAATATTGTGCGACATAAATTTTATTCAAAAAAAAAAAATGATATTGAAAAAAATATTTCTTATTTCGATAAATGGCACAAATTGTAACACATGCAAATTTCCATTTCTATATCGCAAATTCAAAAGTATTGATTTTTTTGAATTTCTTTGCGAAATATCAACCATATTATCTATATTATATTATATTGATTATATGTAGTTCAATAAAACAGAACAGAACATAAACATAAACATACAACATTCCATTTCATGCAAATAAGAATTATTAAAAAAAAATAAACAGAATAAAAAAAATTATAAACTTGATTTGTGTACTACGAGTATAAGCAACCTTTAAAGAGGAACATAATAATTTAAAGACAAGTTTATAGTTGCGAATATGATACATATTTGCTTGTTGTTTTTTTGTTTTTGATATAACATCAGAATTCTCTATATGCCTAACTGATATCAAATTCAAAGTAGAAAATTTTCATAGAATATTTTTATAAACACCAGTAGTATTAAAATTGAATTAGTGATAATTTAGCAAAAATTGCATAAAGTAAATCAGGACATAATTTAATAGATTTGTGGTATTTTACATAAATAGTAAATTGTAAGTAAGCACAAATGTAAGGCACAGAAAAATGTACAAGAACATGTATGTATAATAATAATAATAATAAACCGGAATCAATCGCGTGGCGCACTTTTGTAAAGTTATTATCACATATTTAAGAGCGTGCAATGAACTTGTTTTTTCTTTCTTTTTTTTTTCTTTTACTTTTTAAATGCACCAATTACCTATTCAATCTAAAAGCGCAACATACAACTAATATAAATGTATGTAACGAAAATTATATTTAAGTGAGCATTGATATTTTATAATTTTTAGCTTTTATGTTCATGTTTCATTTATATTGATTGTGCAAAAAAGCAATGGCCATAAAATATATCCAAAAAAAAAAAAAAACATAAAAAATTTGTGCCAAAACACAACCAGTTATACATATAAAAAAAAAAGAAATAAATGCATATATGCCAAATCCAAGTACACACAGCACAGCACATACACATAACACCTGTTTAGTTGTTTACCACAATTTAATGTATTGAGTATTTTGAACTCTAAACGAAATTAAAGCGATTTATTTAATATATTAGTTTTGTTCGTTGAAGGACTTTTTTCTTTTTCTTGTATAACAAATATATATGCATTCAAATTCGATAAGCAATGCAAAATGCGCGCATATTTCGTAATAAAAAATTACTTTTTAAAACAGTAGCTGCTGATTTTGCACACACATGTTTGGTCGGTTTTATATTTTTTTTTTTTTTTTTTTATATATTTTGGCGACTTGCATTTAACTATTTTAAATATGTTCTTTTATGTATCTAATCTGAAATTGAAATATGTATTATTATAGAATTATGTAAATATGTGGTCTAATAATTTTATGAAAATGGTAATACCTGTTATTAAAATGGTCATGATCGGATAAGAACAATAGCGATAATAATTTAAATATTTGTTAAATCATAAAATGCAACAAAATATTGTTTCTAAAGTTTTGTATTAATTTGCAGAAGCTAATCAGACCGGCAATACATGAAACTGGATATACTTGACACTAAAGTGTTGCAATGAATTATTGTATCTGTCGTAATCTTAATAATTTAATTTGAATTATTGATATGAATAAATGTAAAAACTCAACTTTCTGAAAAAACACAACAAGTTTTTTATTATTTCGGATTAAAAAAAATAAAAAAAATTACTTGATGCAAATTTACCAAAACGCAGCAAAAAAATAAAAGGACAGAATATTACATTAATAAATAATGGAATAACGAAGTAAAAGTGACAGTAATGATATAAGACAACCACTCACATAATATTATGGGTAAATGTAGGTTAAAAAGTCGCATAAGTCACAGTTTTATAATATTCAGGTAGCAAATAATATTCATTTCGTTTCTTGAAAAACAATATAATGATATTGAGTAGGTTTCTAGTAGACCTAATTGTAATGCCTACATCTATATGTAAGCACTTGTAGTAATTCACATCAATGAGATAAATTAAATGGTAAAGACCGCTAAGATGTGGTCATTAAGTAAATAGATAAACTACTGAAATTTCATTGAGTTCATTTGATTGACAATATACTTGGCCAAGCCCATTAAAGTTTTACCTATTGCAGAAACTGTAAAATAAGAAAATTTCAATTTAAATCATGTGGGGATCATCGTATTGCATGAATAAACAAAAAAATTGAAAAAAAAATTATCGAAAACATTTCAAAATCATCAAAACACAATTTCACGAGATTTTTAGTTAATAAAAACAATACAATAATCGAATTGACCAAATATTGCATTTTGTTTGCGGTTTCTGTTTAACATGAATTATTTATTAGGTTATCTCCAATGCGTAGAGGACTTGTTTTTATTAAATTTTTTCTTCATTTTATTACCTGAATGAACTTGCAAATCAGTTTTATGATAGTTATGCGAAATATTTATTGGCATTTTAATGTGACAACTAAATACGATGCGGAAGAGAAATTTAATTTAAGAGATTATATTTTTAATGAATAATTTCATTAATGTTTATAAAAATTAAATTCAGCGAACCAATTATAATTTATACAAACACGAGTTTTACGAAATGGATAAAGTTTGTTGACTTCAAATTGGAATCAAAAATTATAGAAAGAGCAAAAAAAAATAACTGATAATTAATATCTTTTATAATCTTTCATTTCAGCGAGTAAATAAAATATTTACATCAGATTCTTGAAATTTTTCCCTAAATATTTGAAATTTGTATCAGGTTTTTTTTTTTTAGACTGAACAAAAATATGTTAATCCAAAAGTGTGATAAATTACAAATGAATTAATTTATTATAGAAAACTTAATTTATGATATAAAATTCTTATTAATTAATACATAATTAAGTGTTAAGCTATAACGATTTTTCTTTTTTAATTTCATTGTAACCTGACTTATGAAAACTGAATCTTATAGAAATTTTAACGTTATAAATATTAAATGTGTGCAGAAATATTTCTGAACAGCTTTTATGTCTTCAACAAAATAGTATTTTCGTAAAAACGATAAAGCTATAGAAATAATTTGTTCAGAAGAAATTATAACCGTTTTCTTACAAAATCGCTACATTCATTAGATGTTAACTAAACGTGTACAAAGGAATGTTATCCAAAGAAACGGCTACTTATCTGTAACATCATTTCACAACAATTAAACCGACAGTTTTTATTTTTCGAAATGTTACTTTTTATATCAAGAGAGATTGAAAGTTTTTGATCAATAAAAAAAAAAAAAAAAAAAAAACTTGACTTGTCGTTAATTTCAAAGAACAACGCAATTTTTTTCCATATCTTAAAGACCCGTACTATATAATCTTACAATCGATCAGCTATTATATATATATATATACAATGTATGTACATATCGCTAAAGTTAAACATAATCTTATTGAGTTTTTTTTTTGTGAGCGCAAAATAACCGCCTTTAGCTACAACACAAACAGTCACCATTATATGGAATGCCGCATTTAATATTATTTACACAAAACTTTCATCGCATAAATAAATTTTATTTTCTAAAACATATATCAGAAAAAAGGCCATTGGCCGAGTTAGTTGTGTACAGCACAGATTATCATTATATTTAAAAGAAGAGAGAAAAAAAAATCAATTATATTAAATACGCGATTGGACTCTTCATCAGAAAGATTATATATACATAAATATAGTAAATGGCAAATTGATGTTCAGTTCGACATCGTACACAGAGAAACTATCATTGACTAGAAATACCCCTAAGGCTTTAGCAATTTAATCTTTTATATTACATATTAGGCGCATGTTGTGAAAAATTCAGAGAGAGGTATATATAGAGCTTACAGGAAAAAAAATAAAACATTGTGCCTTTTTTTAAAACTCTAAATGACGATAAATTGTGTAAATATGCTACAAAATAAAATATAAGTTCTAAGACACTCAATATATCCACAGATCTAGATGAATTATTAAATTTGTTAGGATTTCATGAAACTTTTTGACAGTATTGCTTGCTTAGATCGAATTTAAGTTCGATTTAGTATTAGTTCATCAATTTTTTAATACGGAAGATGAATTCAAAACCCTCAGAAATGTGGGAAACACTTCGCAGATGCTATAAGAAGCTAAGACATCGACATGATCTTTTAATCTCCTATTTTTTTTTTTTTTTTATTTTAAATGTAATGATTCGAAAGTTTATTTTGCGTTAACTTTCATTCGTGAACTTTTCAATAATAAATTCTATTTGAACTTACCTTAGTTCTGTAAAGAGGATTATTAAAATCCCAGTCAGGTGCTACAAATAAATATCCACATTTTGACACTTTACGTGTGGCCTGAAATAAAAATAAAAATAATAATTATTAAAAAAAATAATGCTTTAATTATAATAATAATAAATTGAAACAAATCAATAATTGAAGGTCTAAATAAATTCAATATTTTCTTTCTATACAAAAGAAAAAGTTTATGGTATTGTTTATTAAAATAATAAAAAGCTTTAAATTTATTCAAAAAAAAAAAAAAACAAAAAAAATCTAATTGTTTATTAAAAGTTAATTTCGATTATGAAAATGAAAAATTACCCTATAGACAAAACCAGAAGTATTTTAATAATTCGACATACCGTTTTTTATCCTTGAACAAAACAAATTACAAATTACTCTATTTAAAAATATTAAATAAAGAAACAAGCGGTTTAACTAAATACAATTATTATACGACAGTATCCAATCTACTCCGTCACAACAAAACAAAAAGAACATTTTTTATATCAATTTACACGTTAACCTATAAAATCTATTTTGACATTGAATTAGTTTATAGCATAATAAGTATATTGGAAATGTAGGTACGGTACTTCTATATCGCCGAAGTACTTACACTACATTTTATATCTAATGTTGATTTTTATAAATTATGTCATTGTCACGACTATAACCGCAAGAAAGTGACTGTACGTTAAAAATAAAGTTTTAATATAAATTTCCTATCAAAAACATTCAAGTTTATGTACACAATTCCCAATATACAAACAATTTAATAATGAGCAGAAATTATGGTGTTTAACTTTATACAAAAATTACAAAAATTATAATATTGTTTGTACTTATATATATAAATATCGGTATCGGTATATTTATTCATTGAAGCTTCTAAATAAGTTATTTTTCGTATATTATTACTTTTTTATATGGAGCAGTACATTACCTATATATTATTAATATATGCAGTAAATCCTCTTTAAACCGTTTTTTTTTTCTTTTTACACATTTGATTATAGAGTTTATCAAAAATCAACTAAAAATCTATTAACAATCTATTCCACCTTCTTCACTATACAGCTTCTATTTAATCATTGAATTCAAGTAATTACAAAGTTGTACAGTAAGTACCATTCTACATAGGCTATTTATAATTGTAGTAAATTATATCTAATTTCAAATTTAATTTAAATTAATAGACAGTTTGTAAAACGAGCTAAACAATTATATGTACACCTTACGTTTCTATAAACATTCATTAGGTGATCATAAGCGTTGGTACGATCATGAAAACGCAAGATGAAGCTATAATTTACGAAAGTATCCATAGTATGGCGTTATAAACACCTTATATGAGGGGTCTAATTCCAAAAGCGGCAATCTCCATAATTTTTTTCAAGCAATTATATGCCTTATTGTATTATGC